>JAODAL010048687.1:0-28795 GCA_025379985.1 Phyllomedusa bahiana | reverse complement strand
TTTAAATTTGATCAGCCCTTTTCCTAAATGAGGGATTTATTCATAAAAAATTGGGACATCTGGGGGAAAGATCTTCCAGAAATGTATGGGGGCACAAAAAGGGAGTATAAGGGAGGCAACTATGAGTTTAGTCTGAGCAAGCACCAAAGGGTAGATGTATAGATTATTAAAGGTAGGGGTTCAGAACCCCTTGTGAGGGGCCAGATTCATCCGACATAATAGGAGATCACCTCTAAAATGCTCTGTCTGCTGATAATGAAAAGGGAGCATTAATGGGTTTCGTAGAGGGCAGTTTGACGGTTGGACGCAGATTGACCTTTTCCCCGTGGAGAGAGAGACACATGAGGAAGAGAAGGGTCAGCGTATAAAAAAGTCAAACCCCAAATGCCATTTTGTTTTTCCTTTAGACATGAGAGCAGCCATCCTGAACTTTTCAAACACAGAAAGCATGTCAGAGGATTTAGGATCCAACACAAGATTATATCTCCTTAACCATTTCCAGCCTGCTAGCTACTGAAATATCCAATTACAAAAGTGATATAGAAGTCTTAACAGTATTTCCCTTTGCGTTGTCCTTAGGTTATTAAAAATTCTGTTATGCTGCTCTTTAGCTTTGTCTTTTTGTGGGTGAGCAGGGACGCAGCCAGTATGGAGGTCATTATAGCCCCAAAGTTAGTGGTTAGCAGACATATTCCCAAATAGTAAATCTGCCTAACTACGCAGGTTTCTCATTTGACAACTGGGTAAAGCTAAATGCAACAACACCATTGGAACTGTGTTAAGTATTAATAATATAATGTTCAATTCTATGTAAATGGTATAGAAAGTAATGATTTTGACCTGATCTGACCAGCATACATTGAAAGATATCTGCAGTGTTGGAAATTTAAATTTTGCAACGGGGGCATTCCTTTTGGAATAAATTTTTTGGGTTGCCCTTGTTTCCCGAAAATAAGACATCCCCCAAAATAAGACGTAGTATATTTTTTTTATGCTGATGCATACGTTTATGAAACACACAAATATTTAAAACATTTGATTTTTTGTTCAACATAAATGTGAAAATTTTTGTTCATGAAAAAAAAAAAAAAACCCCTAAAAAAAAAAATGTTTTTTCTCTTTAGGAGCAAAAATTAATATAAGACACTGTCTTATTTTTGGGGAAACAGGGTAGTATGTGACCACTCTACTGCATACATATAATGTCAGTTAATGATGATGACTTTGCAACATTTTTAGGTATTATGGCAATTTTCCCCCGGTAAAACTACATTTTTCAACAAAATTAAGGGGCTTTAGTGAAAGTGTAGAGCATATTTATTGGTATTTGTGCGCCAAAAATACGCTCCACCCAAAAATTTTAGGGATTTTTACTTGGGGAAAAACCCACGATTTGACAAAGCTCTTAAATTGACGCCAGTGAAATTGCAAATAGGCTTGTAAAAAAATGTTATTTTAAAAAAGGCAGTATTTTACACTCCCAAACAAAGAGAGGTTTTTTAAAAATTTTTTTGAAGTATATTTTGGGGCATATTTCAGCGCATATTTCAGCCCCAAAACAAGCATAGATTTACACCCTTTGAACATACCATTAGGCTAGGTGTGACCCGGGGTAAGCTCTACTGTCACTGTTCTTATTAAGTGTAAATTAGTTACTTATCCTTTGGCCTTAGGGGGGCGCCAGAAGTACCAGCACACAGCAGGGTTTTTTTGTACGATAAGGACTAGAAAACATAAACCAGTGTTGTGCATGCTAGAAAAAGGGGGGAGACAGAAGTTGCTGGAACATTTTGGGGGAGGGGGATTCGGGTAGTTTAGGCCTATGAACAGAGTGAAACACAGAAGAAGTGGAGACGTAAAGACAGAATCCTGGTTATGCTGCAGCCATTACACCAGTGAAAGAGCAGCCAGCAACACAGTCAGGAGTGACAGGATATACGGTGAACCCTCGGGACTGGAGCTTATTACCCCCCTGTTAATTTTAAACTGTGTGAATCCAGGAGCCATTTGCATTGTTTTATCATTGATGTTTATAAAGTTATTTATGGGAATGGACTTGAATAAAGCCTTTTAAACTGCCCAAAAGTGGAAACCTGTTAAACTTTGATGTGTGCTGTGAAGAGAAAAATAACAAGGGTCCAACTCACTGAAAACCCCCCCGTTCCCTCAAATCCAAAGAACTTTCATACCCCCGCTGCAACCCAAAAAAATACAGTGGCGTGTGGATAACTTTTTTGGTGGCCCGAGGGGGATTTTGGAGCGGAATTGAAGAAAAAACGGGAGTAACCCCTGAAAAGTGGGGGCCCCAAAACCGAGAGGGGTCTCCAGGGGGCCAGACCAAGGCGAGGGAGGGAAAAGATTTCGCAGCGCAGTGGAAAAGTTTCATCAGCGTTTTCCCGCCAGTCATTTCCGCGCCACTTTACTGAAAGGGCCTTTAACCCAAGCTTAGGGGGTAGCTTCTGCCCACATACCCCACATTTTCCAGCACAGATAATTGCAGCAAAGGAAAAGCAGAGTGCCTGGGGCAAGTTAACCATTTTAAAAGGGCCAGCGCGCAAAAAAGAAAATCCACACAAATTCAGCCAGGGGATGGGAGGGACACTCATAAATCATGAGTCCTGCTGAGTTGTCCTAGAGAACAGGAACAGTCGAAAATTTTATAAACCCCAGGGGGACCATTTTGCTCGTGCACATAATCCCCCGGACTTTCTTTTGACGCCTGAATCGATTACGGGGGATGTATAAAAGAAAGGGGGGGGAGAAAAACTAGTTTTGGCCCCTTTTTTAAGAAATAAACTCAGTTTATTTTGACAGTTTGCGGGTTGGGGAAAACCAAAAAACCCAAGTTCAGGCAAAAGAAATGACATGTCTTCCCAAGACACACTGAAAAACTAAAAGACCAATTTTTGCTTTACAAAAGACGGGTGCGGAATCTGCAAAGACATTTTTGAGAAAAGGGGTCAGTCCTGATAAAGTTCCAATCTGCCCCAAACCAGGGCATAAAGAAGAATAATCCAGCCCAAAGGAAAACCATCCGCAAAAAAATTCAAAAAAATTGGCCAAATTGGTGAACAAGAAACAAAAAAAGAGACTGTCTTACACTAACCTATTCCCCAGTAGTTTGGGGGATAAACAAGGGGGTATCAGGAGAGAGAGTTATTGAGGCTGAGTGAAAAGCCTTTAGTCCAGGTTCCCATTCAAAAAATTTTAAAGGAGAAAAAACCAACCTACCTTTTTTCATTAAAAAACAATTTTAAAAAGGAGTACAAGGAAGAAGCCCCTCTGATTTGTATCCCAAGATTAACATCTTCAAGACCGCAAAGAGTCCCCTAAGATTTCTTGTTCAGAGCCATTGACTCAAAAGAAAAAATGTTGTTTGCCCCAGAGAAGAAGGGGCTGGGAAGGTTGATGTGGGGCTAATTCAGAAGAAGTTCCTGGGGTCAATAGGGACAGGGTTTTTAGTGGAAACATCAATTTCCAGCAAAAACAGTACCTTGGCCCCTTTTTTCCCAGAGGGAAGTGTTGATTGAAAAGATAAAATGAGGAGTGTCTTGACTAGAGAGAAACGAACTAAACAAGGGCTTCACGGGTAAGACTGGAAAAAAGAGAGTAAAAACCAAAATTTGCACCATACATGCACCCAAAGGGTAACAGGGGGGTTTAAAAACTCTTCCCCATCCACCTCAAATCCCCCAAAGGTCCCCGTTTAAGAAAAAAACAGTGGACCCCAACGGGGAAAAGTAGTAAACTTGGGTGGGAAAATAGCAGAGTAAAGCGGGTTTAAAAGACGGTGACCAAGCAAAACCAGCAAGGCACGGGGGTAAATTTCCAGAATAGAAACACCCGCATGTGGGCCCCTGCCAAGACCCAATCAAGATAGTTACGTTGTCACTGTCAAAAAATTTTGTCAAGGGGGACTTTATGCAAAAGATTAGATCCCAAGATTCAAGCAGTTAAAAGACAGAGGGTTGCGGGGGAGGGGGCCCAAAACCCTTTAACACAAAGGCACCCCCAAACCAAAAAACCCTCTACATCCTAATACCATCCAGGATGAAAAAAAGGGTGCGCCGTATACCCACAGGGTGTGACCGTCCCAAAAATTTACAATGGGACAGCATCACCTACAAGATTCGTGTGGCAGCTCTACTGTTTATGCTCAAGTGCCAGAAAATCATGAAAAACCAGAACAGACTAAAAACCCTTTATTGGTAAAAAGTGCCTAATACAATGAAAATTAAAAATGACTACTTTTTAAAAGCTCTGGGGATGCGGGGCCCCAAGCCAGTATTTAAAGAAGGAGGGAAAAGGAAAACTACTACCTCATGCAAAACCCCGGTCAGTGGAAGAATGATAGGCCCGGGGAAATTTTGGGTGGACGAGGGGTTAACCCCGACAAGTCCCCTTTTAGCTGGTTAAAGGTGACTTTTTCACTCACTGCCAAAAACAGCACACCATTGAGTTATTAAACCTTTCCTAGTCCCCGTGCCCCAAATCGTGGGGGAAGAACCAATTTTCGGTTACAATGTTTGAGGGAATGACCCACAAAACAGTTTCTCTCCCCACCTTGGAAATTTCCCTGTAGCAAAAATCCTTTGCCCTACGCGACAAGAAGCCAAACATTGGGGGAATTTAATGACAAACAAACAGGCGAAGTGGCTTTCGAGAAGTCAAAGTGGGTCGGCCCCAATTACTATTCCCCGCTAAAAGCTTAGGATTAAATGGGGGGAGGGGGGCCACGAAAGACGTCACAGAGAATCTGTTTGTCCCACAAACCCTACACAGTTTCCCCCGAAGGATCTTTACAGGTGGATGTGGTGATATTCCTGACAGGGGGGTTTGCAAAAGTATCTGTTTTTAAAGAACCCTCAAAGCATAAAGTGAGGTTGGCCCCTAAAAATTGTTTGGGCCCCTTTGAAGTTTATAAAAAAGTGTTACCCGGGCCATGTTAGGCCATTCAATTTCTCGGGGTGACACCAACTCCAAAACCCCATTTTAAAAGTTGCGCCCCTGACAGGGAATGTCCCCCAAGAACAGTGGGACCCCCCAGTGTCTCTTGAGCATTGGTGCAGAAGAACAACAGATAGTGAAAAAATTTTTAAGGGGGGATTTATAATTTCTCTAAGGATGATTCTGATGTAGGTTTTTATTCCTCACCCAACTGAAAATCAACCTTAAAGGGACACACTCCAGAACAAAAAGCTACAGGGTTTCCTAAACCACTACAAAGGGAAATAAAAAGTACCTTTTAAGACCCCATCAAAAGGGGTTTTGGGTTTAGAAGTCCAAAATCACTTTTTCATCCCCAATTGTCTGGTAAAAGAAGGAGGACACTGAGACCTTTCTGTGATTACGAGAGCTGAACCAGAGGTCAGTCCCTTTACCGCATCCAATACCAAAGTCCAAACATGCTAACAGTTTTTTCAGGAAGTACCAGTTTTCAGTCCTGGACCAAGGCAAGGGCCCACCACCCGGTTTGTAGAAGAAACCGCAGGCCTTAACGCTTTATCACCCTGGGGCTTGTTGAGTGGATCCGCATTCCCTTGGACTCAGTTCTGCTCCTGCGAATTCCAAGGAAGCATGGAGAACGCAGGAGGGCCTAGAGATGACATTTTTTCACCATACCCAATGACAATTATACACAGAAACATTTTTTTGAACAATAGGGAAAGTGGAAACTGTCCTTGCAGCGATACCCGAACATGGGTCAAGCTGACATCAAAAAGGTGTAACTATTCAAAAAAAAAATCGGTTCCTGGGGAAAAAAGTGTCTGGAAAGGGTATATAGGATCCAGCTGAAATTGCCCCAGTGATGGCATTAAAAACAAAACCCCCCTCCACCCTGGGAGAATTGAGAAAAGGGCCAGACTTCCAATCCTTTTTCCGACTTTCATCCAAACTTCTCCAAGATTGCGCCCCTTTTATGCCTTTAGCAGGAACCTCAAGTCGATGACACCAGAAAAAAAGAAGTTAAACAAGGCAGACCCAAACCCAAAGGAAAGAATCACCTTCTGCCCCAAAAAACCCCATCAATGGGCTTTCCCCGTCACAAAAAAGGCTGGAAAGTTTTACTGACTGTCTAGTCAAACCCCCATCCCCTGGGTTTCCCAAATTTAATGTTCCATTTGTACTTCTTGTGATGCATCACAAGTGGGGTTGGAGCAGTTTGTACCCAAGTCAAGATGGCAAGCTTTGAGTCATTGGGTATGTTCCAGAACTTTAAAAGCAGCTGAGAAAACTACCATCTGCATTCTGGAAAAAATAGAGTTCCAGCCATAAGTGGGCATTGTGAAAGATTTAGAGTTACTTGTTTTACCCGCCCCGAGTTTGTGGTTTACACAGAAAAAACCCCCTAAACCCTTTCCTCATACGCAAAACCAATGCAAAGGGCGAGATGGGGGGCAAACTAGCAGACTTTAACTTCAGCATCAAATATCGCCAGGAAAAGCTAAAGCTGATGCAAAAATTTTTGTCCCAAATGCCCCTTTGAACCAGAAGAATTCATGCAACAGTGCCTGAAAAAGTTTGTTTGGAAGATGATGGTACCGTAGAAGCAGTACAAGTCCAGCGAAAAGAAACACACCAATGTGGTGCCCCATAAACGGGGAAAAGGGGCAAAAAAGGATGTGGAACAGCTTTTTCCTTTTTAATCGTCAACCTAAAAGAAGTATCGAAGAGCTCAGAAAAAAAGACAAAACATTGGAAGAGTGCTCCCGTACACAAACCAAGATAACTACCCGAAAAAAAAGAGGGACACAGAGTCTCCAGCACAAGCCTTTTTGAGGAAAGGCCTAAATTACAACCCAATTCGAAGGATACTTACCGCAAAAGAGGTCAAACCCGAGTTGGTATTGCCAAAAGTTTACCATTGGATGGGGTTTAAGGGAATTCAGAAAAATGGGGCACTTAGGGTTGAAGAACATGAAACCCTTCCCCTGAAGTTTCTTCGGCCATACATGCAGGAAAAAATATTGAACATTATGTGACCAGAGAGTGTGGGGTGTTTAAAAAGACAAAGGGGCCCAACAAACCGACAAAGCCCAAGGGGGAACATTACAACCCCAAACCCCTCAAATGTGTCCATAGACTTTCTACACCCGGGGAAGTGTAAAGGAGGTATGAATACCTTTTGGGTTTTGGACATTTTTACCGATTTGCCCAAGCCTACGCCACTACCAACAAATCTGGAAAAAAGGCAGCAGAAAAGATATTTAATGACTTTGCATTAAAGTTTGGGGTTCCTACAAACGATCTGAAAAGGAAGATTTTAAAATCAAAATCTTTGCCCAAATTAGAAAGTATTTCAGAATTCAGAGGTCCTACAACACCTACCATCCAAAGGTTGGACAGGTGGGGAAATTTCAATCTACTCTACGTCGATGCTAAAGACTCTAACATCTGAAGAGAAAAAGTTTAAAAAAAAACCCCAACAAATTGGTCCATGCCTACAAATGCACAAAAAAGTGATCAAAAAGGTTACTCCCCTTTACCTTTTATTCGGGAGATCTCCACGATTATTTATTGACATTATGTTCAATACTCCAGTGTCGAGACCTCAAGACTTCCAGAATATGTTTCGTCCCGGAAAAGCCTGGCGGGGGATATAATATTGCTTCAAAAGTTGTTTCTGAAGGACAGAGCAAAAGTAAACACATTTGCGGAAAATGTATGGGGGGGAGAAATTTAAAATCGGTAGCCGTGGTTAGTCAGAAATTACAAAAAAAAGGGGACCAAGGGAAAATTTGTTCATACTGGGGGGACAAACTAGTCGAGTAAAAGGAAAAGTGACGACACCCCCGTTTACGAATTTTAAAACCCGAAAAGGGGGTAACAAGACAAGACTCTTTTATCGGGGAACCTGTTGCTACCTTTGTGACTACCTACCCCCAGAGGACCAACCCTGAAGCAAAACACCAAACAAACCATCAAAAAGACCCCCAATCAAAGTATTGCTTAGTAAAAATGACTCAGAAAAACTCAGATGAGGAAGAAAACACACCTATAAGCTTTGTATGCCAGTAGAAAATAGTGACTTAAAACCTGAAGCGTAAAATTTGTGCCCCAGGGGGTTATCTGATGAATATGAAATACAGAAAGACACCAGAAAAAAACCCAGTTTAAACAGATTCAAGATCCAGAAATGTAGTCCAGTTGTTGAGTTAGAGACGTTGATTAATTAAGTGAAACCAAAAGGGTGAACCAGCATAAAATCCTGAACTTGAAATCTCAGAGATGATGAACCCCGAAAAAACAGAAAATGGAAGCAGAAAGGTTTTTCCCCAAGAAAAGAAAAGACCCCTGATGCTAACTTTGCACTTTGGGAGAACCGAGTGCGGGGACCAAGAAAATGTTCAGTTAAACAGGTATTATTTCCTGCAGATCAGGAAGCAGCCTGAGAAGTACTTTTTTCCACCATTCTGGGAAAGACCACAAAATGGGGTTAAAAAACTGTTTTAAAAGGACTGAAAAAATAAAAGAATTTCTTAGCTTTAGCATAGGGAAATTTGGTGGTTTAAAGGGGGTTTGGAAAAAATATTCCCAAAGATATAAATGTCAATTTATTACTTAAATTGTTTTTGTTGTTTGCTCTTTTCCCCTTTTTCTTTTTTTCAGGAGAAATTTAAAACAAGTAGCTAAGAATATTTGGAGTTTAATAATTTAACAATTTTTCCTTTTTTTTTGCCCAAAACTTGAGGGTTTCACCTCCTTAATAGAGGCAGGCCCAGAAAAAAGAAAAAAAGTTGTGTAATCGGGGGAAAATGGAACCGTAAACACTGTTACTTTTGAGTGTTAAGACCGGTAAACCCTTAAGAGATAAAACTTATTTATGGTAAAGCCTACCCCAATAAATTAGAAAATCTGTAGACTCTTTAAGGATGTCCTCAAAAAATTTTGTGGAAGACAAAACCAGAGGGGAGAATTGACCCCAGGGGAAGCTCTACTGTCAGTTCTTATTTTGGAAATTAGTTATTATCCTGGCCATTAGAGGGGGCCAAAGCCAGCACACAGCATGGTTGGTTGTTTCAGCAAAAAAGAGGACTAGAACATCAAACCCCATGTTGTCATGCTAAAAAAGGGAGGAGACAGAAGTTGCTGGAACACCCTTTGGGGGGATGGATTCTGGGGAGTTTAGGCCATGAGAAGGTGAAGGGCAAAGAAGAAGTGAGGGACAGTAAGACAGAATCCCGTGTTATGCTGCAGCCATTGCACACCAGTGAAGAGAGCACCCGCAATCACAGCTCAGGGGTGACAGGGTATGACTGGTGAAAACCCCCAGGTATTTTTGAGCTTTTTTCCTCCCGTTAGCAATTTTAAAAGTGTGAAGCCAGGGGCCATTTGCATTGCTGTTTCATTATGTTTATGAAGTTACTGTAGGAAAATGGATTGAAAAAACCCTGTTAAATCCCCTACATGGAACTTTTTAAACTTTGTTGTGTTGAAGAGTTAATAAAGGGAAAACTCATGCAACCCCCCTCAGTTCCTCAAAAATCCTAAAGAATCTTTACCCCACGCTGCAACCCTTCACAGTGGTTGTGGAAAAAAAGGGTTAACAGCAATGTTAAAAAATCTAAAGCTTTTTAAAACTTTTCGGTACTGGGTTTTGGCACAAGTTTGGTCATAACCCCGTGGTCGGTTTTGGATTATCGCCGGCCAAATACTGGGTGTAGGAATCTGATGGGTTGTGGCGAAGTAAAACTTTTTTCTATTCCCCCGGATCCCGGTTTTAGCTTTAGTAAAAAAAACCCTTCTGTTAGAATACGCACAGATTTTCTTTGAATTTTTACACAGGTGGGTGCAGTCAGATTTTCAGCAGATTCAAAATACTGTGAAAACCCAGTGCTGTGTAGACATAGCCTTAGTGTTTAAGCACAAGTATCAAGTGCAATCTGCAGCCAATCAAAAAGTACCAAGAGACCCTCCAATAAAAGGGGACTGGGGGCAAAAAAGGGACGTTTTGGGTGTGTAGTTGCTGTTAAGTGTAAACAGAATAAGCAAGTTGCTAGTTTATTGTTCTAGCACAAGTGGTCATCTGCACGCTAGCCGGCGGTGGTGCAGAGACAGGCAGAGAGCCTAAGTGAACAGAGAAATATTCACAAAACCAGACAAAGAAAATAAGAGATAGACAGAAATAGAGAGAGAGAGAGAAAGAAGACAGTGGAAATAAACTGTCCATAAGGAAGGAAGTACAAAGGCTGTTAGTCGGTGGAGTTCCCGGTCACTTTCCTAGGGTAACAGGGCTTTTCTTTTCTGGAGCAGGTAAATGCCCCAACTGTTGGGCTTGGAAGATTGCCAGAGGACTGCAGGCTGGCAATCCCTGCTTGGCTTTATTGAAGAGCTGCTGAAGCAATTGTTATGTGGTGAGTGAGACAAGAGATTTGTGTCCTTCCAAATACAATAATCTGTTTGAAGTATGTGGGGAAAAAATGAACTGAAAAGGTCTGAACTAAATGTAAGAGTAAAGCCGCCAAGGGCCTTAAAGGGGATGTTTCTCTGGTTCTTCTCCACATGCTCGCTATAAATCCCTGCACACCACTCTTAGGCCCACATTGCCATCACACTGCACACCTGTAATTATGGTGCCCCTGACTCTGGTACCTTACACATATGGGTCTGCTATGGGACCCTTGAGTGTCATCTACTTAGTTATTGAAAGGTGAAAACCTGTGCAAGTTTCTCCACGTAGCATACATCCATATGGTTTTACTGAAAGCAATTACAATATAACAATGGTGAATTAAGTGTTTTATATAGCTCAAAAAATAAAGGGAAAAAATTAACACAATGTAAAACCCCAAGCCAAAATTTCAAACCCTCTGTGAAATCAACCTGCCCGATTATGAATCAACATTGGTTTTGAATCAATTTCTCCTACTGTTGTACAAATGGAACACACAACAGGTAGAAATGATAGGTAATTAAAAGACAACCCCTAAAAGGAGTAGTTCTGCGGTGGGGACCACAAACCAAATTTATCTGTTCTCATCCTTTTTGGGTTGTTTTGGTCATTTGATTTTAAAAATTTTTTTGCTTCACCCTAGAAGTGCATGGGTTTTTGGGTTTACAACCCAAGAGGTTGCTCAGCTAGTGCAGCCCCAAGGATGGCAAATCAATGCGAGCGTGGGGGGAAAGGTTAATGTTTCTGTGCACGTGTTCGAGCATGATCGTCTAGAAGACGGAAAAGTCACCAGGAGAGTGGAGGGGGGCAATACGGGCCAATAAATCCCGCAGCAGGCCTTACCCCCTCCCCTTTTGAAGGGGAGCATGCCAGGCCGCAAAAAAGACCCCAGCAGGAATTATCCTGGTTTGCTCAAAAAGACAGAAAAAATACTCCCTGAGGTGGTTGAGGGTGTCCACAAGTCAGTGTTGTGCTTACAGCCCAACACCATGCAGAGCGGTTCGCATTTGCCATAGAACACAGGATTGGCAGATTCGACATTAGCGCCCTGTGCTCATCACGGATGAGAGCAGATTCACACTGAGCAGATGTGACAGAGCCTGGAGATGCCATGAAGGACGTTTTGCTGCCAGCATGGCCGGTTTGGCAGTGGGTCAGTATTGGTGTGGGGGGAGGGGGCATTTCTTTGAAGGGTCTCACAGCCCTCCATGTGCTAGCCAGAGGTACCCTGACTGCCATTAGGTACCGGGATGAGATCCTCAGACCCATTGTGAGACCATATGCAGCTGCAGTGGGCCCTGGGTTTCTTCTGATACATGGCACTGTTAGGCCTCATGTGGCTGAAGTCTGTAAGCAGTTCCTGCATGATGATGACATTGATGCTATGGACTGGCTTGCCCGTTCCCCAGACCTGGATGCAATCGAGCACATCTGGGACATCATGTCTCGTTTCATCCACCAACACCACATTGCACCACAGACTGTCCAGAAGTTGACTGATGCTTAAATCCAAGCCTGGGAGGAGATCTCTCAGGAGAACATCCGTGGCCCCACCAGGAGCATTCCCAGGAGTTGTATGGAGGTCATACAGGCACATGAAGGCCACACACTACTGAGCCTCATTTCCTTGTCTTAAGGCATTTCCACTGAAGTTGGATCAGCCTGAAATTTAATTTTTCACTTTGATTTTGAGTATTATTCCAAATCCGAACTCCATGGGATATTAATTTTGATTTTCATTAATTATTTTTATGTTGTTTTTTTTTAATGAAATTTCATTAATTGAGATCTAGGATGTGGTATTTTAGTGTTCCCTTTATTTTTTTGAGCAATATATAGAGTAGTCATGGCAAAAAGTGATATACAGATAAGAAACTGCAGGAAGATTCATATGCATAGATAGGATGTGTTATATGGAGAGATTAGTGGAGCCATAAAGAATCTAGAGTTATATAGAGGTAATTTGTTATATGGAACAGTCCTAGTAAAGAAATTATACAGGATTTAAAACATATGGTAGTTCCTTCCAGAAACAGTGACAATCTGTGGTTTATATCTGGTACAATACCTTGGCTCCACTGAAGTATTTAAGGCTGAGATGCAATGCAGCTTATAACCTGTGGAAGGTGTGGCACTGTTTTATTCAGAAAGTAGCAATTCACATTCTACACAGCCACTTTATATTATATTGTCTGGTGGAGGTACAACAAACAGTTATGGAGAGATATGACGTTATAGTGAAAAATTATATGGCGAAAAAACAAGGAATGTAAAGAGTAATTAGAGGAACAATAAGAAACAAATATATTTGGCGGAAGGAAAGTATAGAAGAACAGCTTAAGCAAGACATAAAGGGTGACATGTATGATTTATGGTGCTTAGACACCAATTTTTAAGCGCATTAGAATAGTATAGAATGCGCCTGAATTTATGAACCTGGTCTACTGCGGGTCATAAATCAGGTGCATTCTAGCTAAGACGACACTTTTAGCTCAGGTAAACCACTTTTAAAGTGGTTTACCTGATCCAGCAGTAATGCGCCTAGATTTGCCATGTACTGAAGTTATAAATCTATAGCTTCATACGGTTCTAGTGCGCCCCGCTTCCCGTACGCCCCTGAAATCAGACGCATTACAAAGTGCCGCGGGCGCTCTGTAATGCGCCTTATATTGGCGTATGGGAGATTTAAAAATATAGCGAACGGGGCTGTGCTACATATAGGGTTGAAAAGACGCCAGACTTCTGCCGCAGCCTCGTTCATACATGTCGTCCAAAGTGCTATAGAGAGCGATAACCGCAAGAACGTTTTATGAAGAAATAGGAGGTATTACATGGAGTGAATATAGTTGTCATAAAGAACTGTAATTTGCAAGTAAGGACATATCAAGAGAAAAGTACAGATATATAGTCATAAGAATTAATAGGGGAATATTATATGGATAAAGAGGAGGATGTTATACTGAGAGATAAGAGGAGTCATAAAGAATTTTTATATAGCGATAAGGACTTATACTAGAAAATGATGTAGACAGAATGAAGGGGGTTATACTTAAAAATAAAAGAAATCAGTTTTATAGAGATAAGCAGTTATAGGGTAAGGTTATAAAGGCAAAGATGAGGGTGTTCATTTTATAGAGATAGGAGTTATCTGGAAAAAGTAGATAACATCTATATACTCATAGAGATAAGAGAAATAAAGGACAGGACATGAAAAATGTAATTATAGAGGACAGTTATATGGACAAAGAAAAGTCGTATATGGAGTGATTAGAGAGGTCAGTTATAGGGATGGGAGTATATACAGACATGGATGTTAGGGACGTTATAAAATCCACTGGCATCAAAATAGCTGTCTAGAGGAAGAGGTAGAGGGAAGCTTATAATGAGAAGGAATAAGAATATTTCAATGTATATATTTGATTGAATTAGGCTCCTTTCTATTCCTCATTGACCTACTTGTAGAGGTCAACTAAAACTAATGGTTCAGGTTTGTAGTGACATAAATTAAGGAGAAATACCTAGAATAAGCATTTAGCAATCCTCAGAGACCCCACAGCGGACATAATGCTGTCAGATTTGAACCCCTCATGTTTAGCCCCCTCCTGCCCTGTGCTTCTTCACTAACGAAGCAAACTTGCCATTTCAAGAGGTTCGTTAGCATTTGCATATCCGTGTAGCTTGTCTGAGAGAAGGATCGTCAGACAGAGCGGGCTAATTTGCATGTTAATGAGGCAGTCTGTGGAACACTGACAGGCCGCTCTGAACACCCCCCCACACATACACATTGGCACATTGAATGCACACAGATGGATTTGTGACTATATCATGTATTTATATCATTTATATCCTAGATTTGCATGAAGAAAAAAAGATTAGATGATAAATAGAGATAGATATATAGATACATATACAGTATTAAATCATAAATACATGAGCGGATAATATCCATGCTGCATGAACACTCTTTTGTATTGAAGAGTGTATCCTGTGTATTTCCCATACTCTGCATTGCTGTATACATTTTATCTAGAGATTTTGTATATTGTTATGTTATTGTGCATTCAATGACTAAGCAGGATACATTTTTATATGGAAGACCCCCCAACTGGTAGAATGCTGAGCACATAGTAGAGTGTGTTACACCCAGTGTCTGCCTAGAGTGCCCAGTGCCCACCAGAGATGTTGGACCAACCTAAAAGTACCATACTTTGCCTCCATACCTCTGCCACATGTGCATTGCCACAGACCAGTCTTGCTTCAACTGATGCAGACCAGTGTGATAAAATCATTACACCAACCTGTAATCAAGCTGGGGCTTCTGAGTCTCTCTCACTTAAATTCAAGTGAGTTGAAGAAACAGGACAGTGGGTGGTGTACATAAAAGGTATATAAAGATATAAGCCACCTCCCCCCAAAATAATATTTTATGTAAATTAAAATATATACAAAGCTATAACACAAAGTTCCAACTATAAAACCGCTAAATAATGGTCAAACAGTTACCAAATAATACTACTATACAAAACCAGAATCCCAGGGCCAATATTACGAATAATTCCACTAAGTCCAAATACCACCACGTAGTGACTGAATAATACACCATATCATTACTTAAAGGGGTTGTCTCATCTCAAAGTTTCATAGGAGGTATGAATGCTGCTTTGCTCTGTCACTTCCTGGTCAAGCTGTCTGTAATTAGCATATGAGCTCTGTGTATTCAGGCTTCTGCTAATTAGATAAATCTCATGCTGTCAGGACCAGGGAAGCTTCTGAGTTAAAGTAAACGGCAGTAATTACTGGCTTTTGTCTGAAAGATCAGATAACAAACAAGCTCTCACTGTCCGGAGTTCTGTGCTGCCGCGACCTGTGTGATGATGTCACTCCCTGCTATCTGATAGAACAAACAGCGAGGGGAGAGAAGTACACAGGTTGGTCACTTGGAGAACCAGAGAGAACAAAGAAGGTGATAAAATCACTTGTAGCTCCTTAAAAAAAAAAAATGAATGCAATATATTTGGAAAACATCTTTATTTAGTGTTCCCTACATGTTGAAAGCTAATCTTTGTAACAAGACAACCCCTTTAATAAAAACCATTATACTACAACCACTATTACCGCCATACAGTGAACAATATAGTGGTAGTTACCAGCAGGGCTGTGGAGTCGGGTCAGTGCCCATTTTGCAGGAGTCTGACTCATTATAATAAGGACAGACTCTGACTCCTAAAATATATAATTAATTTGTACAGTTAGTTCAATGCAGTGCCAAAAGTAAGAAGAATAGGGTCTTGCCAGTGCTACTGCTCCCATATCTTCAGCCTCATCAGATGAGGAGTTTAATTTTGAAAAGTATTTGGATGACATGGAGCAGGCAATGCATTGCCGCAGGGGAAGAGATTTCGCTCCCATAGCAAACACATTGACCAGATTTCAGCAAAGTTTTTCACTTGTTTTTAAAGAAGTAGAAAAGTTCAACCGTTCATCAGACCTGACTGTGCATGAGTCAACTCTTTTATACCCTGAGATTGTTAGAGATATTGCCCATGAGGTCACCATTTTGCCACCAACCCAAGTTAGTGTAGAGTGGCCGTTTTCTAGCCTAGAAATAAAGAGATCAGATGTGAGGTCACCTATAAAGAAGGATCTGGTGGAGGCAATGGTATTTCTCAGAACAAAGTCATAGACTCCACAAATATTATTCAGCATTTTTTTGTTGAAAACTATTTACTGCAGCGTTTTGCATATTTGCAGTTTATTAAAGTTTTTTGTGTTCTAAAGTTGCATCCAATAAAGATATTTTACACTGACAAGCAAAAGGGTAACACTGTTTTGACCTTTTGACTTTCAGGCTCCATATCTCCACATCCACCAAAGCTTTCAACGTGAGACTCCCATCATTTTATAGACAATAATCTTGGCTATCTCATACATAACTTTGACCTGCAACTATTTAGCATATGCTAAGTTATGCAGATTCTTGTCATGTAACTGCATTGTTACTGTTTTGCTCCTGGTGGTGGGACAATCTTTTTCTTCTTGTATACTACAACCTGTTCTCACATTCCCTAATAGCTCAGTCTGTTATTAGGCTGATTCCCAAACAAAAGGTCCCTGGTTCGAGCAGCTAAGAAGAAGATTTCCCATGAAAAGAGAAGCAGAATCATCCAGCTCATTGGTAGAAGTCTCTCGGCCAAGAAAATTGCCAAACTGCATCATGTGAGGCCATAACAGCTGGAAGAATATGAGAGGAAGTCCATCCATTCATTCAAAAGCCAAGAGGTGAACGTTCAGGCAAAATATCAGAACCAACAAGTTGACTCATCACAAGGTCTATCAATTCTAACACGACAGGCACGGCAGTGGAGGAGGCTTTTATGCTTCGTAAGAGTGAGATCACAGACGTCCATGCAAGCACCGGGCAACACATATTACACAGGTCTGAAATGGTGGCCTGAAAAAAGGTGAAGAAGTCTCGACTTCAATCTCGTTATAAGAAGCGCCGACTTGAGTTTGCCAAAAATGATTAAAAATGGAAGATTGGAAACTGGTGATTTGGAGCGATGAGATAAAAGTCAATAGACCGAGTTCCGATGGCTGCAAATGGGTTTGGAAGAATCAAGGGAAAAGGGGGCTAATGTATTGAGAAATTGAAGAAACTGTCAGATTCGGTGGAGGAAGCCTGATGATATAGGCTTGTTTCACAGCCAAAGATGTTGCATACTTGACCAGGATTGATGTTGACCTCAATGGCTGAGCTATATGTAAGTATCCTACAAGATGAGTTACTTCATATACTCGAGTACTATGGGTATGAAAAGGACGATGTAGTGTTCCAGCAGGACAATGACCTGAAGCATACATCAAGGTGGAGAAG
This sequence comes from Phyllomedusa bahiana, assembly GCA_025379985.1. Lineage (NCBI taxonomy): Eukaryota > Metazoa > Chordata > Amphibia > Anura > Hylidae > Phyllomedusa > Phyllomedusa bahiana. Next base: position 11,528 of record JAODAL010048687.1, on the reverse strand, counting down.
AAATTGTTAAATGACAATGACGTAGAGTTGCTGTATTGGCCTCCACAGTCCCCAGACCTCAACCCAATCGAACACCTGTGGGTAGAGGTGAAGAAAAGCTGTAATCGTACCCAAGTCCAGTATGCACCAACTTTGGGAACGTGTAGAAGAGACCTAGAACCAGATTTTGGTCAAGACATGCTTGAATCTGATCCAGAGCATGACTAAAAGGATTCAGGCAGTGTTGAAGGCCAAAGGTGGATTTACCAAATACTAACAGAATAATAAAAATTAACATTTTGATTTTTAGGTGCAAAACAGTAACAATGCAGTTAAATGATAAGAATCTGCAGAACTGAGCAGAAGCTAAATACTTGCAAGTCAAATTTATGTATAAGATGTAAGATGACTGTATATAAAATTACAGTAGCTGCATGTACAAAGCTGTAGTGCACCGGTGTCAAACTGCGGCCCTCCAGCTGTTGGGAAACTACAACTCCCATCATGCATTTGTATAATCTATAACAGTGGGCATGATGGGAGTTGTAGTTTCCCAACAGCTGGAGGGCCGCAGTTTGAAACCCCTGATGTAGCGGATGGTAAGATATGGAGCTTGAAAGTCAAAAGATCAAAATATTGTTACCATTTTGTTTGTGAGCTTGATTATTGCATCATAAGGTGATAAAAAGCCTGATGTTACCATTTTCCTACAGTAAAATTATCACTTAAAAATGCGCCATGTATGAGGGAGTCAGGAGTCAAAGTCGGAGTCAGGAGTTGGAATCGGGAGTCGGAATTGGAGTTTTGGCTTAGTGACTCCACAGCCCTGCTTACCAGTGTACAAAGACACTCTGAGGACATATAAGTGATTGCAGTGCAGTTACATCTAATGATTAACAGGAGATATCTTCTCAGATGAGTCGTTTTCTTTTATTCTCTATCTGACCAAGATTTCCATGGCAATTTCTCTACAGCTACAACTTGTCCATGGAGAATTTACCACACAAACATCTTAGACGCCTCACTTTTTCACCACCTCTCTAATAATCTCCACCTCTCTAACTCCCCATTCATAGATCATCTAATAGTAAAAATGATCCCCTTGTGACCCAAACAGTAAAAGTGCACCAAAAACTTGAGGCAATTTTTTGGGGCCCAAATTTTAAAGTTTCTTTTGTGTCCCCATATAGCACCCCTACTATATAGGTATAGAGGCCCTAATTTTGTAGTTGTGTAACCCCCATTATATGGTGATTTTATCCCAAAGGTAGATAAATAGGCCCCCCTTTTTGTATAATTAGGTTTTAAAAAAGCGGGGTGTGGAGTCGGATCGTGGAGTCGGGTCGGTGCCCATTTTGGTGGGTCGGAGGGGAGTGGGCATAAAATAGACCGATCCGACCCCCAAAAATTTAATAAATTTGGTCCGTTAGTTCATTGCAGTATGTGCTGAATATATTTTCATAAAAATTTTGTGAAAATAATAAAATGCCCTGTAAAGGTTGCTTTTTCCTTATAAAAGCATCAGGCTTTTAAATTGAAATGAATGTGTGTGCACTTTATGTACTGTCGTTGTGAAGCTTCTTGCTACAGATCAGAGGAAAAAAAAAATGGGAAGGAATGGCTGATCATCACAGATTGCTAGAAAAAAGGAAAAAAAGGGGTTTGCTTTTACATAAAGGGATTTTTAAGACAACATTTTGTAAATATTTTGGTCGTAGATTTTCTTCGTCATGAACTATAGCAGTTCAGGGGTTCCCCACTGAAACCGGGTTTTCTAGGGTTAATTGCATTACCAGAAAGCCTGTTTTTGATTGTGGAGGAGTAACCTCCCCCCCAGGGAAATGGGGGACTGATCTGAGTGAATTTTACAAGGTTTAGCCCCTTTTATCTGCAGAAAGCAAAGTATCAAGTGTTGTGACTGTGAGGAGGGAAAAGCTTGACTTATCTGAAATTGTGTTGGGAAACACATTTCCGCTCTGTGGAAAAAGGGCTTGAAGTTAATATATGCTATTCATGCTGGAGACCCCCCCCCACGCCTGAGGAGCAGAGTGATGCTTCACCCAGTATCATCGTGCGGGAAAAAAAAACCCCTTTAAGGCAATACTTTTGCTTTTAAAAATTTAAATAAAGTGCTAAATAAAATTGCCCGTTTGCTTCTGTAGCTTCATGTGTTTTTTTGCTTTCTCTGAGTTTGTTTGGAGAGTTTGGGCTTTTTGTGGCTTATTATGCTATACATAGAATTTAAGGGGGGAAATTATTTAGAAATACAGAAATACAGAAACACAATGTGGAAAAGTCTGTTTTGAAAAAGTTTTGCCAAGCACTGCTAGTAGTTTCACTTTGTAGACGTAAAGTAGTTGATTAAAACCCCGGGGCCCTGAGTATGAAAACGTTAGGTGAAAAGAATTTTTTGTTGCCCATAGCAACCAATCAGAGCCCCCCTTTCATATAGTGCTGTGGGGGAAATTAAAGAGAGCTTGTTTGGGTTGCTTGGGCAACAAAGAAAGTTTTAGCCAAGACTTTTTTCAACATAGGGCTGTAAGAGAAAAGCTGATCTGAAAGTTCAGCTAAAAAATTTTAAATAAAAACTATTACAAATTTTTATTTGTCAGACATATCTGTACTTTTGATTTATGCAAAGTTTGTTTTTTTTACTAAGTTTTTCTGCTATTTTTTCAGAGATTAAAATATCCCTTTTTTTTTTTTTTCATAGGACAAAATTTTTTTGGGGGACAAAATTTTATTTTTAAAAAAATGTTAAGAAGCTTCTATGAAGTCAGCTGTCTTTGAGCATTTCCCTGACAAAGATAAAAATATTTTGTGTGTCAGTGAAAGAAAAAGTGCCCAGTTGAAAACAAATGCTGTGATGTCAAAATCGTGAATTAGGAAGCGAAAAAAAACGCTCCACAAGAGCTTCCAATCTAAAAAGCTTTTTAAAACCGCTTCCCCAGAAGTTTAAAAATTGTGACTGGGGATCGGGTTTGGAAAAAAAAAAAACCCAGTGCCCCCCCGCAAAGGGGGACGAAAGGTGTCTAAAACATCAAAAAACAAGATATTTTGTAAGGAAAAAATTTTCTGTAACAAGAAGCAGATGTGTTTAAAAGAAAGTTACAGTTGTTGTAAAGGAGGTGTTTCCATTATCTTATTTTCTCGACCGCTTTTAAGTCTTATGAGAAATGGCCCGCAACTTGGTGTTTTTGGAAAAAGAAAGTATTAGAAAATTTTGTGATTGAAGAAAACTTTAACAAAAGAAAATTTAAAAAGATTCAAAAAGAGCTTTATTTTTTAAAAAGGAGCCCGAAGTCACAGAGTGCTATTTTGCTATAAATGTTCGATTTGTTGTCAACAAAAAATTTGTTACCAAGAGCTGCGTAAAAGGCCTAAGCTCACAACCAGCGTTTCTCCAGGCCTTAGTGGAAAAAAGTTCTCAAGATTATGAAATCAAAAAGAACAGATTCTTGCTTTGTAACAGCAAAGCTTTAAATATGACAGTACAAATTTTTAAAATGTTGAATGGGGGAATAAGGAAAGGGGAACAAGTTGAAGAAAACTTTGGTTCAGTATGTGTGAGATGGAAGGCCCCAGTCCTGATTTGTAATGGGAAAAAAAAGTATTCCACAGAACAACACAACATGATATCTAGAATTAGATCTTGCTGAAGTGCTTCAAAATTTTGTAAAATTATAATGGCTGTGCTGTGCACACTGCAGTGGCGATAGGACAGTCTGCAAGAGGGACATGTGGGAAATCTGATTGGCAAGGTTTGGCAATTTGGTATTGTGCCCGAACCAAAAAAAAAAAAATTCTTCTTGAAGGCGTGTGGGAAGGGGCAATTGTGATCAAACCACTCGGTGGGGGGTACTTATTGATGATTTTAACGATTAGTTTAGCTGAAAACCCCTTTTTTGTGGCATGGCCAACCTCAGGTGACATTAAGTGAAGGTCTTTTGGGCAAGGTTGGATTAAAAGAACTGCTTCAAAAACCCCCTTCCGTGATAAAAAAAATTAAAATGGGATTTAAAATCCTGGGAAATTTCTAAAGGAGTGGAAAAAACTTTCTTTTTCCCCATCCCCAAAAAGGAGGCTTAAACGCAGATGGGGATTGTGCTTCAATGAAAAGGGAGGGACATGTTTTTAGTAATAAAATTCTTTTGGAGCTGTTTTTGTGGACCCAAGTACCGTATTTGTATGATCAACAGATTATAAAAGGGAAAAAAAGCTCTGATGAGGGGGGGCAATTGGATGAGTGGGTACAGGGCTGCCAAAGGAAAAGGAAATTGGGGCTTTCCGTGCTGTGCCCTATCTTCGCCTTCGATGAAAGTTTAAATTTGAAAAGTATTTGGTGACATGGGAGCGGCAAAGCGTTGCCCCAGGAAAAAGATTCCACTCCACAGCAAAAAAAAAACTGGTATTTCAGCAAAATTTTTTTTCTGTCTAAAGAAGTAGAAAGGGGTTTAACCGTTTATCAAAATGATGTGCATGAGGCTTCTTTTTACCCCCAGATTGTTAGAGATGTTGCCCCTGTGGGGCACCCCTTTGCCCCCCAACCCTTTGTGTAAGAGGCTGTTTTAGCTTAAAAAAATTCGATAGATTTGAGGTTCTATGAAAGAGGATCTGATGGAGGCAAACTTTTTTCGAAAAAAATTCATGATCCACAAATGTTTTCGGGTTTGTTAAAAAAATTTTTTTTTTCCCCCACACTCAAAGGGGTTTTTGCTTTTTGCAATTTAAAAAAGTTTTTTTTTTGTTTAAGTTGTACCAATAAATTTTTTTATTTTTCCAAAATAGCTTGTTTTTGTTATAAGGTGAAAAAGTTTAAAATTAGTTTTTTTATGTATGAGGGGGGGAGTCGGAGTCGGATGGGGTTGGGGGAAAATTTGGGAGTCGGAGTCGGGGGACTTTGGATTCCGACCCCAAACACCCCTGTAAAAGCCCCTCTTTTAGGTAGAAGGCAACTTAAACCCCCTCCCTAGTAGGTGGTATATAGGCCCTCATAAAAGGGGTGCCCCCCATACAAGTTGGGTATTTGCCCCCCTTTTAGGTAGGAAAATAGGCCCTCCTTTTAGTGGGAAAGTAGGTAGATACCCCCCCTCCAATTTTGGTGGTAGGTATTAGGCCCTTAGGTAGATAAAAACCTCGTAGGTAGATGGTATTTGGTCCCTGTAGGTAGTTTATACCTCCCTTTCAAAATTTTGGGGGGTCACTTAAAAAATTCCCTTATTTTTTAGAAAAAAAGCACAGTTTTTTTCAATGAGAAAACTTTAAATGAATTAGAAATACACTCTATACATTTTTAAATGTGGAAAAAGGACTATTCTAGCTGAAAAACGTCTGGTTGTTAATGTTATCTACATAGGTTTTTAAAGGGGCCCTAGTCCAAAAACCATCATAGTGTTCTAATGTTACTTGTGTTTGCTAACTGGTAAGAAACTATTGGTTTTTTTGAAAACCCTTGAGTATGTTAGCAAGCTGGAAAACAGTTTTGCTATTTTGAGAAACTATAAAAAAAGTTTTTTTTGAGCTGTTGGAATCTGGGATTAATTTTTTGGTTCGATTAAATAGCAAATGGCCGAAAAAGAGAACTTTCATGGAAAATGGGGCAAGTCTATTGTGTGCTGAGAGATGAAAGGGTTTTCATTGGAAATTTTCCAAGAAACTGAAAGTTTCCTAAATGGTGTGTATACTCGCTTCAGGGAGACAAAACAGGCATAGCCCGAGTAGAAAGAGAAGTGGGGGGCCCCCCTGCACAAAATGAAAATAAGACAAGCACATTGAGTCTTTTGTTTGAGAAATTGACGCCTCACAGGTCCTCAACTGGGCTTCATAATCGCTATGGTAAGGGGCCAAATGTCTCTTAAGCCCCAAAAGCGTTAGCGTCAAGTTCTCCTTCATGCCTCCTACTTTTTTTGCCCCCGAAATTTTGACTGGTGGTGCTTGTTTTTCCCTTCCCCTTTTTTTATTTTAAAAGCTGCCAAAAAATTTTGTATGTTTTCTGAATTGTTTTATTGCTGTGGGCTGGATATTATATTCTTAAAAATGAACCCAAAACTGCCCTCCCTTTGGATGAGCATCCGTGCATTATCAGCATAACAAAAAGGGGCCTTTGTGGGTGGCACCTACAAGTTTCTTCAATTAAAAAAATTTGTACCAAAAAAACGCCAGTGTCAACTTACAGTAAAGAGGGATTCCGGATGCGGGCCCTTTCGGGGTAGAGTGGAAAAAAAAAGCCTTTTTGAATGGCTAAAAAAGGAAAGATTTAAAATGGCTAAAGAAACAACATTGGACAAGGAAGATTGGAAAAAAATGTTATGGACAGACAAAAAGAAGTTTTTAGGGTTTGGATCAACAGAAGAACATTTGTCAAGCATGGGGAGGTAAGTGATGGTTGGGTTGCTTTGGTGGGTAAAGTGGAAAATTTATACAAGGGGAAAAGGGGTTTTGAATAAAAGGCATCACTCCTTGAGCCAAATTTTTTTTTTTGTGCAACAGGCAATGACCCAAAGCACATTCCAAAAATTTTGCAAAAAATATTTAGGGGAAAAGCAGGGAGTGGTTGTTTTTAATGGGTGGCCAGGCTCAGCAGATTCAACCCACTGAGTGTTGTGGGGGCACTTGGGTTTTATGGTACAAAAAAAATGCCATCAAGCCAATCCAACTTGTGGGGGGGCTTTTGGAAGATGGGGGAAATTTTTCCAGAGACCCCAGCAATTAACAGTAGTTTTCAAAGGTCACAAGCTGTAATTGTTGCAAAGGGATCATTCTTTAACAAAAGCAAAGTTTGAAGTAGAAAATTATTATTTCAACTTGCAACTCATTTGATAAATAAAAGTATGAGTTTTCAGGGAAAACACTAAATTGTCTGGGTGACCCCAAACTTTTGAACGGTAGTGTAGGCCAACTGTAGATAGGTATACAGGCACCTTGTAGGTAGGTATATAAGTCCTCCAATAGGTAGGCAGATATGTAACCCTCCAGTAGGTAGATATATAGGGCAGCCAGTAGGTAGGTATTTAGATGCCTGGTAGGTAGGTATATAGAACCCCTGTAGGTAGGTAGGCATATAGGGCCCCTGTTATAGAGACCCACTATAGGTAATTAGGTATATATGCCCCTAATAGGTTGGTAGGCCCCTTTAGTGAGATATATAGGCTCCCTGTATATAGGAATAGAGGCCTCCTGTAGGTATAGGCCCCCTGTAGGTAGATCAGTACTAGTGCATCTCAAAAAATTAGAATATCATCAATTAGTTAATTTAAGTCTGTTATTCAAGTCAAATAGAGAAACCTATATAGTGTATAGACTCATTACACAAAGAGCAACATATTTCAAGAATTTATTTCTTTTAATGTGGTTGATTACGGCTCGCAGCTAATGAAAACCCAAAATTCAGTATATCAGAAAATTAGCATGTGACAAAATTAGCATGTAAAGTATTGTTACACTCAAATGTTTCTTAAGCCTTTAAATGGTCCTTCAGTCTGGTTCAGTAGGCCACACAATCATGGGGAGTACTGCTGACCTGACAGTTGTGCAGAGGATAGTCCTTGATACCCTCCACAAGGAGTGCTGTATCAAAGCATATTAATGGAAGGAAAAAGTGTGATAGAAAAAAGGGGAAAAATGACGGGAAAAGGGCCCGCAGCCTTAAAAGGGGAATTGTTTTTGTCAAAAAAACCCAAATTATTTAGGAGAGTTTCACAAACAGTGAATTACAGCTGGAGTCAGTGATTCAGGAGCCTCCATACAGAGATACTGTATATCCGGTACATGGGCTACAAATGTCATATTCCTTGTGTCAAGCCATTCATGACCCAGAGACAGATCGAATCCCTTGCCTGGGGAAAGGGAAAAAACCCCCCTGGATCCCTTTTCAGTGTCAAAAGCCCTTTTTTCCCAGATGAAAGAAAAATTTTGAAATTTCCCAATTTTGAACATAAATTGCCCATATTTCTGGGGGGAAGGGGTGGAGGGGGCCAAAAACCCCAAGTTACTTGAGGGCCCCCAGTTAATGAAGTTTTCCCAAAAAATTTGAGGGTTTTGGGGGAAGTCATGTTTCTGTGGTGTTGGTCCACTTTGTTTTACCCAAAGCCCAAAAGGTCGGGCTGGGCCTTCACCCGGGAAAATTTTAGAGCATTTTTATGCTAAAAAGAAGGGGTTTTAAATTTTTCCCAGTAGGATTTGGGTACCTGCCCAACATTCCCAAAAACCATGCGGGTTTTTTTAAAAACTTCGTTTCACTTTTGCTTGATTGGCAAGCAACCAGGCATGTCTGACTCAAACCCCATAGAAAATGTATGGGGTACGGTCAAGAGCAAGATGAGAAACACTAGAACCAACAATGCAGCCACAGTCTGATTGCCTTCATGCCATGCCACGGGGCCCTGACCATTCAGTGAAATTTTTTACAGACTTTTCAGTAGGCCAACATTTCTGGATTACAAGTCATGTTTTCGATTGGTCTATACACTATTCTAATTTTCTGACATACTGAACTTTGAGTATTCATTAGCTGTAAACCATAATCAAAAAACTTTTAAAAGAAAAAAAACACTTCAAAAATTATCCCTCTGTAAAAAAATCAATACAATATACGGTTTTCCCTCTATTTGATTAAATTTATAAAGGGAAAATTAAACCCTTTTCGATGATATTAAAATTTTTTTTTAAAAAATGGATAGTATTTTTGGGCCCTATGTAGGTGGGTTTTATAGCGCCCCTTGTAGGTAGGTAGATATATACCCCTTTTATGGGTAGGAAAATGATCCCCTTTTGGTAGGTTTATGGGGCCCTTTGGGTTTGGTTTTAAAAAGGGCCCCCCTGTAGTAGGTGGTACAGTGGGAAAAAAACTATTTGCCCAGCCACCAATTGTGAATTTCCCCCCTTAAAAAGTTTGGGGGAGGGGGTTGTAATTGACATTGTAGGTAGATCTCAACTATGGGAGACAAAAAAGAAAAAAACAAAACCCGAAAATGGGAAGTCTTCACAAAGGGTTTGGGACGCACTGTTGCTGGTATGTTGGCCCCTTTCCCCCCTGCAGATTTTCTCCCGAAACAGTATGTTTTGGGGGGTGTTGGAAGGGGAACAAGGACCCCTTTAAACTCCCCCCAAAGGTTTTCTTTGGGGGTTTAGATTGGAGACTGGCTAGGCCACTCCAGGCCTGAAAAGCTTTTTTTACGAAGCCACTACTTTTATTGCCCTGGCGGTGTGCTTGGGATTTATTGTCGTGTTGGGAAAAATGCAGTAAAATTTTTTTATTCAAGCCCTTTTTGGGTGGAAGGAGGGTTTTATGATACATTGGGCCCCCCCCATTTTTCATGTAAACGGATCAGTCTTCCCGGTTCTTTTCAGGGGAAAAAGCCCCAAAGCAGATGATGCCCCCCCTGCTTTAAAAAGTAGGAATGGTGGTGTTCTTTGGATGCAAATCAGCTTTTTTCTCTCCTCTAAACAGACGAGTTGTGTTTCTACCAAAAGTTCTACTTTTTGGGTTTTATCATTCTCCCAATTTTCTTTTTCTGGGAAAGTTTCCAAAAGCTCTCTTGCAAAACTTCAGACAGGGGCCCGGACTTTTAAATGGTTAAATTTGGGGGAACATTTTGGGAAGCAGGTTTGGTCCCCAGTGGCATTGTGTGTTAATGTTTGGGAGCCTTTTTTAGTTTGGGCCCAAACCCTTTTCCCGCAGGTCATTTACTAGTCTCCCCCTGTGGTTCTGAGATTTTTGTCACCTTTTTTGTGATTTTTTTTGACCCCATGGGGTGAGATTCTTTCATGGAGGGCCCCCGATCAAGGGGGGATTTTCAGTGGGCTTGTTTTGTCTTCCATTTTTAAAACATTGCCCCACAGTTGATTTTTCACACCAAGTGCTTTTTCCTATTGCAGATTCAGTCTTACCAGCCCGATGCAGGGCTACAAAATTGTTTCTGTTGTCCTTCGACAGCTCTTTGGTCTTCACCATAGTGGAGTTTAGAGTGTGACTGAGGTTGGGGACAGGTGTCTTTTATACTGATAACATGTTCAAACAGGTACCATTACTACAGGTAATGAGTGGAAGACAGAGGAGCCTCTTAAAGAAGTTGTTGCAGGTCTGTGAAAGCCAGAAATCTTGCTTGTTTGTAGGTGACCAAATAATTATTTTCCACCATAATTTTCAAAAAATTATTTCTGAATCAGATAATGTGATTTTCTGGATTTCTTTTCTCATTTTGCCTCTCATAGTTGAGATCTACCTATGATGCCAATTACAGGCGTCTCTCATTTGTTTAAGTGGATAACTTGCACAATTGGTGTCTGACTAAATACTTTTTTTCCCCACTGTATAGAAGCACACTGAAAAATTAGACAGTAGTTACTTAAAAACACAGACACAAGGCTAAACTTACAGCTCAATGGTTGAACATTCCCAATATAAGCCCAATATTACCTGGGAGAAATTTAACAGGTGCAGCTCTGTGATGAACACCTGCTCACAAACCTTTCCATGAAGGGGACAACTGCTTAGTTAAAAACTGCACATTAGAGAAGTACCAGTTCACAGCAGTATGCAGAAAAGCCTCAACACAGGGGAAAATGCACAAATACAAAAATACCGATTAACAACCTCTCGCATGCCTACTGTGTGAACTGGTTCTTCTCTAATGTACAGTTTTTTAGTAGTAGACAGTTGCCTCCTTAGTGGATAGGTGTGTGAGCAACTGCTCAATAAAAAGCTGTACCTGTTAAATTTCTTCCAGGTAGTATTGGGGCTTATATTGCCTGCAACTGGGAATTGTTTATTGTCCGGCCATTGAGCTGTAAGTATGGCCTTGTGGCTATATTTTTAAGTAAACAATGTCCCATATTTTTGTGATTTTTTTTCCCCTGTAAATTGCTAGTAAAGATAGTGTAGAGACTTGTAAGACAGTGAGGACCTTGCTTTGCATATGTTGGGCAATATATCAACTAATACCTCATATTTAATATTTTTCCAGTATGTAGTCTTGCCTTGTAATACTGGTGAGCAGAGGGTGTCAGTATTTTGTGTTGGACACTTGAAATCTTTTGGGCAACCCGCTCAATCGAATAGTAAGGGCATCATTAATAGGTTGTAAGCCAACATGATGCACCACTTGTAACCAAATAATTGACACTCTTTATAAGCCATATTTATATGCAATTGTAATACTATCAATCACCCCCTCATATATAATAGGCATGTGAGTTTATTAATATTTTTGCATCTGTGAATCCTTTCCTGTTGGTATTGTGGCGTTTCTGCAGACTGGTGTGAACTGGTACATATCTAAAGTGTAATTTTTTTTTTACTAGGAAGTTGCCTCCCTAGTGGATAGTTGTGTGAGCAATTGTTCATCAGTGAGCTGCACCAGTTAAATGTCTCCCATGTGGCACTGAGCCTCCTACTTGGAATTGTTTATTGTCCTTTTTTAAGGTAGATCTTGAAGGATCTCTTCCTTCCTCCCCCTCAGGTTTTCTGACTGGGTTTTTAGTTTGGAGTAAAACTTGCTAGGAGAAGGGGGTCTGAGCATGGCCCCTTTTAGGAATTTTTTGTTTTCAGG
>JAODAL010048686.1:0-28795 GCA_025379985.1 Phyllomedusa bahiana | reverse complement strand
GGTTTGGGCGGGTCCCTTTTTTTGGGGGGGGTTTTTAAAATTTTTTTGGGGGTTTTTGTTGCCAGGTTTTCTTTTTGCAAGTTTACTTTTTTTCTGCCGGTTTTTTATTTACACTGCTCCTCTGCATTATTATCTTGTTTTTATTGTGAATGAAGACATTGTTCTGGTTAAACACTGTAGCTCCTAACAGCTGGACAAGTGTGTATTTCCTTTGCTGTAGAGAATCCCCAGTCATAAATCTTACAACAATTGGATGTAATAAAAGGAATGATTTATATATGACCTTGCTGTTTTAATTAATTCTAATGACAACGTGTTTCCAGGCATTGTGTATGGAGGCTATTGCTCAGAGTAAGAAACCTTTCTATGACTTTACAGGTTAACAAATGCTACAAATCATCAGTTTAGGAAATATGAAATCACATATATTAATAATTACATCAGAAGTGGTGATCTTACAAGCTAAATTTCAATTTAGGGTAATTTGGGAGGACATAGATAGATAGATAGATAGATAGATAGATAGATAGATAGATAGATAGATAGATAGATAGATAAAGATAGAAGATAATAGATAAAGATAGAAATGATAATAGATAGATAGATGATAGATTCATACATACAAAAAAAACTAGGAAACACACAGCCAAAAAGAAAAAGATAAGAAAGGTACATGGTGTTAACAGACTAGAAAATCTGCCCAATTTTCTTAAAACAAATAGATAAAGGTATAGCTGCAGTACTCCACTAAAGAATAAAATTAACAATGAAAATGTGTGCATGTCTAGAAACAAGTGCAACACTTCAGCTCCGTACTAGATGGATGGATGGATGGATGGAAAGATAGATGGATAGATAGATAGATAGATAGATAGATAGATAGATAGATAGATAGATAGATAAAAAGATAGACAAAACTCCCAATGTACATGCTAAACAGGTCCATATGATCAAATAGCCGATGGTGGCAAAAGTATGTCTTCTAAACTTCTGTTTGGCTGGTATATATCTGTACACTAAATAAAAGTATGGTATAGCATAGGGGTCTACGCTCCTCCATAAGCTGGCATTTAGTTAAAAACTTATATCTTAAACGTAAAGGTTTTTTTAGAGTGGGACCGTGTGGTTGTGGGATACCACCATTTGGCATCCACTTTGGCTGGATACATATCATGGGCGACATGTATGAACGGGGCTGCGCCAGGCATCCAAAAGCTTTAGTAAACTAGTTCTATGAACAGTTGTACTCCAAACTTTGGCGTGATAAGCACTGGAGCGACACTTTTTAATGTGCCAAAGATTTGGGTCGTCTGGGGGCGTTACACCACATTTGTAAAATCAGACACATTTAGGATTCTTTGAGGCCAAACCTAGGTGCAGAACAGTTAGAACAGCCAGACCAGGTTAAAGGTGGTGCCTGAGCCAGACTTGTCGTACTGGCACTAGACTGCGCATGTATGTATGACCTGAAGAAGAACAGCCAGACCAGGGTAAAGGTGGTGCCTGAGCCAGACTTGTGGTATTGGCTCTACACTGTCCTGTATGTATGATCTGCAGAAGAACAGCCAGACCAGGGTAAAGGTGGTGCGTGAGCCAGACTTGTGGTATTGGCTCTACACATGCGCCTGATGTATGACCTGCAGAAAGAACAGCCAGACCAGGTAAAGGTGGTGCTGAGCCAGACTTGTGGTATTGCCTCCACACTGCCCTGTATATATGACCTGCCGAAGAACAGGTTCATACATTCTGCGACATTCTACACTACCTTAACTCTTTAACGACCGCCCACCATCTTTTGAGAGTCGGGCAATTCGGTCTTTCTCGCGATGTCATTTGGCGTCGCTGCAGACATCGGAGTTTGCGGCTCTCGGCGCTGCAGCAGCGTTGTGATCGGGGCTGCACTACACAGCTTTGATCCCAGCACAGCTCCTGCGACCATCGGAGAGCGGGGGAAACCTCCGCTCCCCGGTGCTTTAACCCTTTGATTCGGTGCATCGTCACCGTAGCGTAATCAAAGGGTTTCCCTGCTCTGTTGGGTGATCGAAACACCCGGTGACCCGACAGAGCCCGGGTAACGGCTGCACAGTCAGCCCTGGGGGCTTAGAGTAGCCCCAGGGCTGTCTGTGTAAGAAGCCAGTGATCAGGCCAGACTGTGTGCTGTCCTGATGACTGCCTGTGTCAGACTAACACAGATTACATTGTATTAGCATATATGAATATGCTAATAAATTACAAAGTGTAAAAATAAAAGAACAGTTCTCCCTTCATGTTTTTTTTTTTTTTTAAAGTAGAAAGTGTAAAAAAAAATTTAAAAAAAAGATAAAAATAAATATTTAATAAAAAATAATTGTGCATACATTACACACACAAAAAAAAAACCTATACATATTAGGTATCCACACGACCTTAATAACCTGTAGAATTAATCTAACAAGTTATTAAGTGTGAAATGTGAATGGTGTAAAAAAAAAAATAAAAAAATAAAAAAATTTTTATAAAAATTATATATTTATAAGTGAACTTAAATTCCCCCATAAAGTACAACTTGTCTCGAATAAAACGAGGCCACATCCAACTGCGTCATTGAAAAAATAAAAAAGTTACAACTGTTGAAACACAAAGAGGCAAAAACTAAAAAAAATGTTCTGGTCATTAACTACTTTTCAGGCGTTCGGCTTAAGGGGTTAAAGCTATTTAGAACTGGCCTGTCAGTGCCAGCGTTCGTACATGTCGCCCTTAGTGTGTAGGCCAGGAAAGCTCCTAACATATCTGATAAATTGATAGGGTTAAGTGGCCTATCAGCTTTTGGACTTGGTTTGGCTGATATATGACTGTGGACCACAAAAAAAAGTGGAATGGTGGTCTACACTATTCTATATTGCAATTTCCAGTAAAAAACACATACGTTTTTACTGTGGGACTCTATGGTTGATTGATTCCACTATCGGGCATTCGTTTAATATATATGTCCTGGTATGTATGTTAAATGGAAACAAGAAATATATGTTAAATGGAAGCAAGGTGATGTGTACCTAGCCTTCTTATATGTCCTGGCGTGTATGATAAATGGAAATTTGATGTGCACCCAGCCTTCATATATGTCCTGCTGTGTATGTTAGAAGGAAATGTGACATGTACATAGCCTTCATATATGTCCTCACTTGTATGTTAGATGGAAATGTGATGTGTACCTAACCTTCATATATGTCCTGCTGTGTATGTTAGAAGGAAATGTGAACTGTACCTAGCCTTGATATATGTCCTGACTTGTATGTTATATGGAAATGTGACATGTACCCAGCCTTAATATAACAAACATGCCAGGACATATATGAAGGCTAGGTACAGTTCACATTTCCTTCTAACATACACAGCAGGACATATATGAAAGCTAGGTACACATCACATTAAATGGAAATGTGATGTGTATCTAACCTTCATATCTGTCCTGCTGTGTATGATTGATTGAATGTGAGGTGTATCTAGCTTCATATATGTTCTGGCATGTATGTTATATGAATCCTGAGTACATGTCACATTTCCATTTGTCATATATGAAGGCTAGGTACATTACAATGTATGTCCTGGCTTGTATGTTAGATGGAAAGGTGAAGTGTTCCTAGCTTTCGTATTTGTCGTGGAGTGTATGTTACATGAAGGCTAGGTATAAGTCACATTTCCATCTATAATACATGCCGGGACATATATAAAGGCCACGTACACATACGTTTCCATCTATGTCCTGGCGTGTATGTTAGATGGAAATGTTACATGTACCTAGCCTTCATATGTGTCCTGGCGAGTATGATAGATGGAAATGTGATGTGTACCTAGCATTCATATATGTCCTAGCGTGTATGATAGATGGAAACATGGCGTGTACCTAGCCTTCATATATGTCCTGGTGTGTATGATAGATGGAAATGGGATGTGTACCTTACCTTCATATATGTCCTAGCGTGTATGATAGATGGAAATGTGACGTGTACCTAGCCTTCATATATGTCTTGGCGTGTATGATAGATGGAAATGTGATGTGTACCTAGCCTTCATATATGTCTTGGCGTGTATGATAGATGGAAATGTGACGTGTACCTAGCCTTCATATATGTCTTGGCGTGTATGATAGATGGAAATGTGACGTGTACCTAGCCTTCATATATGTCTGGCGTGTATGATAGTGGAAATGTGATGACCTAGGCTATAATGTCTGGGGTATGATAGTGAAAGTGACTGTCCTAGCCTTCATATATGTCCTGGTGTGTATGATAGATGGAAATGTGACGTGTACCTAGCCTTCATATTTGTCCGGCGTGTATGATAGATGGAAGTGTGACATGTATCTAGCCTTCATATATTTCCTAGCGTGTATGATAGATCGAAATGGGACGTGTACCTAGCCTTCATATATGTCCTGGTGTGTTTGTTAGATGGAAACACGGCATGTACCTAGCCTTCATATATGTCCTGGCGTGTGTGATAGATGGAAACATGGCGTGTACCTAGCCATAGAACTATAGACTTTTAAGGTGTTGTGTTGTCTATCCTGACAGCTGCCTCTTACACAGCATGTAATTGGATTGCGATCCCTATCCACCTAGCCCTGCCTGTGCTTCAGGTGCCAATAACAAAGATGACATTAGGATGCGTGCCTGAGTGTGCAGTTTCTGTTCCTGCCAGCAGCCAGCAGCATGAGGATGTAAGAGAGAAAGCAAGTCACCGACAAGGGAGAGACAAAGAAAGGAAGAGAGAGGGAGAGAGGTTGGTTCCTTGCTAAGGTTCCTCATTCATTGACACTCTGAGCTGCACACAGGAGCTCCTGAAGCCACCTGCAGCCCACCGAGCTTCTTACTGTAGAGGTCTCTGGAGTCAAGGATACAGGGGATCTGGAAGTGGCTGCTCAGTCCCATCTCCCTCCTCTTTTTCCCACCTCACAGGCTGTCTTTGTCTTTTCCTGGGACGTACAAGGGGAAGGGAAGAGAGAAAAGGGATCCGCGGAGGAGCAGAGGCAAGAAGGAAGATGCACATTAACCGAGAGCTTTCCGCCAGTAAAGGTAATAGTGCTATATACTGTATCCTCTTGGACATAGAGCTGTGTCCTTGTATGATGCTGCTAAGATACAGAAGCTTTGGCAATGATTTGTCCAGGGGGCACACCTTGCACCCTGCTATGTACCCATGCCTCCTGCCCTGCAGTTACAGGTTGCCCCCATGGCACCCTTGTGAACTCAGTCTTGTTTGTAAAGTCCCATCACACTGGATATCCCTGGCACTAAGGACTAGGGTCTCGCTGGTAAGGTTGGGTTACACAATAGTTAAATCCCTTCACAAGTGCTTGGCGCCGTGTTTTGTTTGTTTCAGTCTTGTGTGCTCAGGAGTTGCTTCTGACAGGGCTGAAAATCCTCATCCCATATCCGTCTCTGCGTTACCTTCTTGTGTGTTTAGTCGCAATGTTACAGCTTGCATATGTATGCGCACACACTCAAGTTTACAGATTTATACATTGTGCATATTCATTGCTTCTATTACAGTCAAGCTGATTGACTTTAATATTGATAGCTGCACCTGCTGCTTCTACAAGGTGCCAGAGCCTGGCATTAGGAACATGGCAAGTGGAGTTACAGCAACCCTCTGCCCCTTCTATCCCTGGCACTTCATCATGTCACCTCAGGGCTTATTGTCCTACAACCCTTACCCCAATGTCATTCTCACCACTTGCCTGTGTGACATCTCTCATTAGATGTGCATGTTGTCATACTCTCTGTGCCCTTTCTCCTTTATTTCCTATACATTTGCAGGTTGGCTCCACCTCTAGTCATTATCTTGTCATCTTCTTTATCATTACCTCGTCACCTTTCCTCCTCATTGCTCAGATACTAGCTATTGTGTTAACCCTTAGTTTCCATGCTGACACATAGTAACATAGTAGCATAGTAGATAAGATTGGAAAACAACACAGGTCCATGGAGTCCAATTTATAATCCTACATTGTTGATCCAGAAGAAGGCAAAAACCCCAATGAGGTGGATGCCAAGTGTCCCATCCAGGAGAGAAAATTCCCTCCCAACATGGTACCCTGTTTTCCCCCATTCCTATCCATATTGAGCAGCTCTACCTGGTTTGGCTATACTGTATACTATACATCATCTTCCATCCTTCCTTCTCTCTACCAATCACTTCCTACCTTCCTCCTTTCTCTCTTCTCTTGTACTGCACCATGAACCGTCTACCTGTTTTCCTTCCTTTTCCTTCTATTTCCCTGCAATATGTTTTGTGGTTGATAGAATTTTTTTAATATTCTCATGACTCCGTTCTTGTTGGGGCTGATCAACGCTCCCTCATTCTCTATTAAGAATGCCATATCCTAGCGAGGGAACAAGTGGAGCTGGGGATGTGTGACTGGATGTGGAGCTCATGGACGAGTTTGTACCATGTATCATTTCAGTGTTTGAGTTCCTTTTCCTCATTGTATTTTTCTGAACCGATACAGATAAGATGTCTTAGATGATTACAGGAAGCGGCTCACATGAACAATGAGAAATTTTCCACAACATAAACTCTTAATATTGAAAGTTTAAATTAGTTTGTTGAAGGTCACATAGTTAGTACAGCTAAAAAAAAAGACACATGTCCATCAAGTTCCACCATGTAGTTTCTAAATAAGAAGCCAATCATGAAAAGTCTATCTGAGGAAATGCATGGATCTACAGCTGTAGAATATTTGCATTATGTGGAGATTTTATGCAGGAAAAGAGAGAGGTATTTTTGGAACAGGATAGCAGTATGAATAGATTAATGATATAGTTTGAATGAATGATATTGTTATCGTATAACTAAAGTCCTGACAAAAATCTATTTAAACAGACTTATTAAAGACATTAGCTGCCAAAAACAATCTGATCAAGAAAGTAAATCAAATATCCTACATACCGTTATTAATATTTTTTGTATAAAGAAATGGTATAGGTCAGGTGTAATGTATTATGTATGTATAGATAGATGGATATGATATGATATAGATAGACAGAAAGCCACAGACAGACAGATAGATAGATAGATAGATATGAGAGATAGATATGATATAGATAGATATGGTATAGATAGATAGATAGATATAGATAGTCAGAGGGACAGATTTGATAGATAGATAGATAGATAGATAGACAGACAGACAGATAGATAGATAGATATGAGAGATAGATATGATATAGATATAGATAGTCAGAGAGACAGAAAGAATAGATAGATAGAGAGACAGATAAATTAGATAGATAGATAGATAGATAGATAGATAGATAGATAAAAATAAAGAAAATGGCAGGACATCCAAAAAGCAAAATGGGTGCAAGTGTACAAAAGACCCCGGTCTTGGTCTAGTATTAAACTAAAGAAAATCTACAGCACTCACAAGTAGTGAAGAAATATTGGCAGTACTTTATTGTATATCCAATATCAATGTTTCGGCTCTAAATGAGCCTTTCTCATTTAGAGCCACAACGTTGCCGTTGGACATGCAATAAAGCACTGCCAATATTTCTTCACTACTTGTAAGTGCTGCAGATTTTCTTTAGTTAGATAGATAGATAGATAGATTGATAGAGACAGAGACAGACAAATAAGAAAGATACATACATACATATATACATGCATACACAAACAGACAGAAAGAAATAAAGAAAGATCAATGGATAAATAGTTAAATAAATAGCTAGATAAAATAAATAGATACATACATACACTGTATACATAGGTGTATTTATGTTGTGGGACAGTTGGATAGTAATCCTCATAGACCGAAGAATGTCAGGGGATGAAAATAAGTTGATATTCTGACAGCACGTTATTGTAAACTGAATCCCTCCTTTTTATCTACAAGGCAATCAGATCAGGAATATCTGATCATCAGAAGATAATCTTGACCATTTGACCGTCACTAGAATCATGGCCACAGGAACCATGCACTGCATTATTTTTATGATGATGATGATGATTATTATTGTTATTACTAGTTTTTGTTGCTACACTGTAGCATTATATCAAAATCAACCACATGCAGGTCAGTTCATATCTTTGTCAAATGTTGTTTTTACACAAATATGATAGTCATTAGATATCCCATCTGAAGACTGTAGATAGCAAAACACTTGAAGCTACTGTCACTTTTTGAAACAATGAAAAAGTTAATTCTGAAAACTTATATTGTAAACTTTTGTCTTGATTGCACTTGATAAAGTGTTTGGGCTAAAAGACTATACAAATGTCTTGGTATCAGCACCTACGTACTAGTGCCATGGCCGTAACTGTAGCCAAAGCAGTCATAGGAGTTGCTATGGTACCTAGAGGTTGAGGGGGGCTTTTCAGTTGCAAGAACATTGCACTTTTTGTGGACAATAAAAAATGAGTGGCTTTCTGCTGTCTAACACTACCAAGTGAATGTAGCATAGCTAGAACTTTTGCTGCCCAGGGCCGCCCCGTTTTGCAGATCATGCCTCCACTTTTCATGTTATTGTCTCACACTCACGATCATAGTCTTCACTTAAAAAAAATAATCATGTTTTTTTTTTACTTTTCTGTCAATTTGTGGAATGTTTATGACTAAAAAGAAGTCCTGGTACTAAACCTCACCAGCCCACATACAATACTATAAACACAACCAAGAAAGTAAAATTAAACTCCCCAAATCACAGGGTCAGGGACTGGCGTGCACTAACTTGTACAACCAGGGAAAATTGTACACTACCACTATACAAACACCAATATACCCTACAACACCGCCATATAGAGACCACAGAATGGTCAGAAACCATCTCAGGTTGCACAGTGAATATAGCACCGATCCTACACAGAAGCAAAATGACCACTGACATCCAGGGACTCACAGGGGGCATCTTCTCTGCTGAATCGTTCTTTTCTTTGGTGAGTCATATTTTTCCTCCTTTTCTTCTCCATCTGAGTCAGAATGCCATGAAAACTTCTCCCGGCCATGTGTGCTTGCAGAATTTACCACACAAACGTTTCAGACTTCTCACTTTTCCAGCACTTCCATACCAATTTCTACCTCTGGTGCCCAACTAAGTAGGTAGGTGTATAGGCCCCTCATTTGGTAGGTATATAGACCCAGAGTAGGTATCCATGTAGGCCCAATATAGATAGTTATAGTAGCCCCCTCTATGTAGATAGGTATATAGGCCTCCTGTAGATAGGTAGGTACAAAGACCCTGCAGGGATCAGTTCCAAACGGTATTCTCAAAATAGAGCGCAGGAGCAGTTCTGAGGTTAAGTAAGGCAGTCCTTTATTCTAACACAAAGCAGGTGGTAGACACCAAAGCTTGCTTCAGCCCATACACAAAGAAACATAAACAACAAGTCCTCGGTGGTCCCTGAAGGTCTCTAGTAAGGAACAGTCCTGTTGTATGTTGCAATCTCGCCTAGTTGGCAGTCTGGGGTAAGCTGTACCCGGTGGTAATGCCAGCCTTCCAGGCTCTGGCAAAGTACAGTCCACAACTCAGCCTAACAGTAAATTACAGACTAAGGGTATGTTCACAAAGGTTATTTCAGGGCGTATTACAGGCATAGTTGTGCTGCAATGTCCAGACCTGCATATGACATACTGTTCAACTGGCCACTGGGGACGACTGTCGTCCGAAGAGGACCGCCCCTCTTTGTTACGACACTTGAGGTAACCTAACCTGTGTTCCCTAACGATATCCACACAACAGCCATAGCAGGTATAACACTTGTTGTGGGCTCCAGAGGGGACCATTCTGGTGCTAGAACAATTTACCTTTTTGTTGGGAATAATGAGTTGTTGGCTTTCTGCTGACTTGCTCTACTATGTGGGTCATCTGTTATATGGCACTTTTATTTATATCCTTAAAGATAGCTATTTTTAGGGCTATTTTCAGTCTCCTGTTATTAGGTGGTGGGGCCCATCTTCTTTTGCTATAGGGTCTTATGAATTCCAGTTATGCCCCTGACAAATGCTATGGAACCATAGCGAAGTTCCAGAAGACCCAATCCTCTATCTTCATGGGCAATGTGATTTTGAAGGTGGCTTCCCTCTCAATCAAGAGAATGGTAACAGAAATGAGGGTCTTAGCCCTTTTCCCTACAATACAGCAGAGGGGGTTTGAAGGGACACATACGGTCGCCTCATATTGTAAAAGTGATCTATAGTGACAAGAAGTAACACTAGAGGGGACATGTATGATCGCCGTTTTCAACAATTTTCTGGCGTATAATGCACCTCTGTGTGCCGACTCCGCTGTCCGACGCAGCTCCCCTATGTGTTAGGTGCATTAGGGGAAAGCTTCGCCAATTTCTAATGCGCCTAACATAAAGAAGCGTGCTGTGGGCGTTCTGGGGCGGGACGCGCCACATTCGAAAACACCGACGCATGTATGAATGCGGGTTCGGCAAAGTGAAGTGCATTAAAGCTCCGTCAGGCAGACCAATTTTAATGTGGTCTGTCTGTTGGAGGCGTCGAAGTTTCCCCTGCATATATGAGTGCACTTCGGCACCGACATACATCAGGCGCAATTTTCACGGAAAAACCCGTGAAAACAGGCGCTTCGATGCGCCGATCTTTATACATGTCCCCCTAGGAGTGAGGGAGATATATTAAATCTTGCTGTAAAGTTCCTTCTTCTTCAAGTACACCCTTTAAAATGCACAACTTTGAAATATTAAAAAAAAGTCCATTTAATTTTTTTTTAATATTGAGGTGCTAAGCTCGTTAAACAGAAATATAGGACGTGTGTATATACATAAAAAAATTTTTATGCAGAAAGAACCCATATAATTAGTGTATAATAGGGACCATCAATGGGAGTTAAATGGATCAACAAGAATTGAACTAAAGATGAACTATGGCACGTCACAGGAGACATACCAGTTATGCCGACAACTTGACAGACCTTATGGTGTTGTAGAACTGCTCAGCTTATCAATGTGACTAAACCCCTGAGGCACCTGGAAGGGTGATCAATAGTTAAGGCCGTTAAGGCTCCTATAAAACCGCCTGGTAGCTGAAATTAAATACTTAATTACTGCTACAATTTCCAGTGATTAAAGTGCACTCACAGTGACAGCGTTCCCAAATGTCATTTTCCATTTCTTGTATTGTTAACCCCTCATCTCCTGCAGTTGTCCAGCACCTCCATATCGATCACACAGGAATCACACCGCTCTGGCACCTGTAGGGTAGAAGAAATAGAGCAGACACATTTCTAGTCTGTCTGCTGGAGGAAAACACTGTCATTATGCCTCAGGTTTTTCTATTGGAAAACTTCTCAGTGATTAAGGGTTATGTTTATTGTGTATCAAAATTACATCTATTTCCCCACATAACCATGCTGTTCTTCATCTTCTTAACACATATCATCAATTTAAATAACTAGGCATTGCATCTTGTCTTCATTTCAGCGCACCTTACAGCGCCTTCTATCCTTGTATCTACTCGCTTTACCTATTGCTCAAACTTGCCCTTGCTTATCTAACCCTTATTTTTATTTTTTATCACGGCCACTAAGAACCATTTTTTATTATTTCATCTAAAGCCTGGCAGACATGTGAGATAGCTGTTGATAGAAGAAGCTTGCTGAGTTCTATGCAGTGAGTGGATTAAGTATATCCCAGAGACATCAGTACAAGGGATCGAGAAACTTTTGTGCTTCCTCATTTCTCTGTTATCTGCTGTTAGAGCTTTTAAGGGGTTGTCCAGTTTATTTCTATTAAAGATATTGATGCCCTGATGAAATAATTAAAACCATACTCACTTCTCTTGCAACCTCCGTTCCAGTACTGCGGCCATTGGCTGTCTCTTCTGGCTAATCTTTTAAAGGGAACCTGTCAATTTAGTTTATGCCCCACTTGCTGAGGACAGCACAAGCTAGTGTCAGACCTGCTGTTTCCAGCGCTGTGTCCCTTATTCTGCAAGATGCAGCAGTTTTAGGGTATTTAATGCTCAAATCTGACAGTTTGCAGCTAGAAAAGAGTCATAAAAGAGTTCAGCTTATTCATGAGCAGGTGTTGGCCCCGGCTACCCAGTTGTAAGGTGGGCGGGGCTAGCCTCAGGTGGGCAGGGCATTAATTAAATGGACTCTTCCTGACTCTCTTCTGGCTGAAAACTGCAGATTTGAGCATTATATACTATAAAACTACTGCACCTTACAGAATAAGCGACACAGCGCTAGAAACAGCATGTCTGTTACTA
Source organism: Phyllomedusa bahiana (assembly GCA_025379985.1). Classification (NCBI taxonomy): domain Eukaryota; kingdom Metazoa; phylum Chordata; class Amphibia; order Anura; family Hylidae; genus Phyllomedusa; species Phyllomedusa bahiana. The sequence goes on along the minus strand of JAODAL010048686.1, from coordinate 16,581 downwards.
GCTTGTGCTATCTTCAGCAAGGGGGGCATAATCTATGTGACAGGTTTTCTTTAAAGGGAACCTGTCACATAGGTTATGCCCCCCTTGCTGAGGGCAGCACAAGCCAGTGTCAGACCTGCTGTTCCCAGCACTGTGCCCCTTATTTTGTAAGATGCAGCAGTTTTAGAGAATTTACCCCTTAAATCTTATTCATGAGCAGATGTTAGCTCCACCCACCAAAGGATAGCTCCGCCCAATGACAGTTATTCACATGTTTCTACCTATTCAGAGTAATAGGTTTGTCAGTTGAGGTGGGTGGGGCTAGCTTCCAATTGGCCGGGTTTGAAAAAAACTGAATCTCTGAAGGACTCTTCGAATGACTCTTCTGGCTGAAAACTGCAGATTTGAGCATTAAACACACGAAAACTCAAGCATCTTACAGAATAAGGGACCCAGCGCTGGAAACAGCAGGTCTGACACTAGCTTGTTCTGTCCTCAGCAAGGGGAGCAAAAACTATGTGACAGGTTCTCTTTAAAGGGATTGTCTTGCTACACCGATTCATCTTACCTCAGTCCTGTTTCCTCAGTTTTATTTTTGAATTCTGGGTCGTGTTTACCGGCTTTACTGGCTACTTCTGGTCTGTTGTGAAAAGCTGCTGAGGACACCAGGTCTGTAGCTATAGTGACCAGCGCCTGCAGCCGATGAGGCAAGATCGAACAGGTCTGTAGCTCTAGCGACCTGAGAAGCTGATGCAGCCCATACAAGAGGGGATATCTCAGAATAGGTAGGACACTGTTAATGGACACATATTGCAAAGTGACTTTTTTTTGAAAGATTTTAAACTTTAAAAAGAAATCCTTTATAACAACCCCAAAATTGAGACATGACAGTCATGTGCTATTAAGACTTCACCACGAGCTGACATCCCGAATGGGACACGGGAAAGGGCCGTGAGAAAACTGCTGACCGCACACTGGACAACGGGAAATAGAGGTCACGGCAGAGAGAGGAGGAAAGTTTTTTTTTTTTTATCAACACCAACCTCATAACAAAAAATAAACAACAACCCCAAAATGGAGGATCCCCCAAAAGAATAAGGGGTAAAAATCTCAACACACTAAAAAACTTTTACACCAAACCCAACTTAGCACCATTTTCAAAACATAACCCCCTTACCCCAAAATAAAAAGCCCCTAACTCGCTGTTTCCATACTAAGACCAAGCCAAATTACTTAAACATCCGAACCCCCCTCCGAGGAGCTCTATACACAGTATGAAAATTGCATAAGGCCTTTTTTCAGCCAGTATACCTGAAAATTTTAAAACAGCAGCACCTGATAACATACATGCCAACTCTCCTTTTTTTGGGGGGGGGTTCCCGATTTTGGGGGTCCCCTCCCGCCCTCCGGGGGATTGGCACCTCCGCCGCCGCAGGGGGCGGGGGTCCTTTAAAAACCGGGGCGCAAGAGTACCCTTTTCCCACCTTGCGCCGCGGACCGCTCCTAAAAGGGGTGCATGGCCGCAGCGCCTCACCCGCCCCGTCCCGTGGGGGGAGGAGGCGGGAGGGACGCCCCCCTCCCTCCTCCCCCTTATTTCCGGGCCCCGGGGTTCCCCGTACATACAGGTCAAGCGCAGGGGGAAGTGACCCCGGGCTTCGGGGGGTGACGCGGGGGCCGCCTCACTCCCCCCCCGCTGAAAGATCGTCGGGACTGGCACCTGCAGGACCTGGAAGGTAAGGGGATTTTATATTTAAAAAAAAATTTAGGGGGCTCTACCGGCTACGAAGGGGGCAACTACGGCAATAAGGGGCACACCTCAACGGGGGGCCTACCGGGCAACAAAGGGGCCACCGGGCAACAGAGGGACATCTACCGGCCAAAGGGGCACTACCGGAAACAGGGGGGCACTACCTGGCAACGGGGGGACATCTACCTGGCAACGGGGGCACCCCAAAAAAAAAGGGGGGCACTCCCGGGCCAACAGATGGGGGCACACCGGCAAAAAGGGGGGGCACTACCTGGCAACAGAGGGGGCCACTGAAACAGAGGGACACTACCTGGCAACGAGGGGGCACTACCGGCAACAGATGGGGCACAACCGGCTAACAGGGGGGGCACTACCGGGCTAACAAGGGGGCACTACCGGGCAACAGAGGGGGCATCTACCGGGCAACGGGGGGGCACTCCGGGCAAACGAGGAATAAACCTGCAACAGGGGGGACATCACCGGGCAACAGAGGGCATCTCCCGGGCAAACAAGGGGGGCACTCCCGGGGAAAACAGATGGGGGACCTACGGAAACAGATGGGGGCACCTACCTGCTAAAAATGGGGGCACCTCCTGGCTAACAATGGGGGCCCTACCTGGCTAAAAAAAGGGGGGGCACTACCGGGCTAAAAATTTTGGCCTACCGGGCTACAGGGGGGCTCTACTTGGCACAAGGGGGCATCACCGGCCTGTAAGGGGCATACCTGTTAGGGGGCTACTACCGGCAATAAGGCATCTACCGGGCTTTCTTCCAAAACCGTTATGCAGAGGGGGAGTTGGTGGCTTTTTTTGAAAGGGGCGTGGCAACCAACAAGATGGGCGTGTCCATCAAATTTTTTACGCGCGCCGCCCACTAAATTTCCCTGCTTTTTTCATTTCAAAGTTGGCAACTATGCTGATAAATTGAAGAAACCCTTTTCCCATGTTTTGCTGTTCATTGCCTATGACCAAAGGGGCTAGTCTAATTTTATTACCCTGTCGAAAAAACAAAAGACAATCGTTTTATGTATTTCCTACATTTTTAATAACAAAATGGGGATAACAGCAGCAAAGTTAAGGAGATTAATCGCCCTCCTTCAAAAAATTTTTTCTGCCAGCTAAAAGGACACTTTTTTAGTAATTTTTTTTAGCACCCACTCCGAAAAAAAAAAATTTGCCAGAAATTTTAAAAAAAAGCCAAGCAAAAACCCCCAAAACCCAGAAAACCATTAAAAGAAAAACTAGCAGTTTGGCGAACTTTTTTGGGGTTTACACTCCTCCCTTATTTTATCATCTATTTTTTTTACTGTCTTTTTTTACTTTTAAAATGTTTTTGGTTTTATACCTTTTTGACACTATTTTTTTTGCCTTCTGGAATTTGATCTTTTTTTTTTTGGGGGAGTGGGAAATAAGATTTACAGGGGGATTAGATCTTTTGTACATTTTTTTTTTTTCCCCCTTTTGGATAAAAAAATAGTGTGACATTAAAAAGGGGCAACAGTAGAAAACGCACAAAGACTGTCTTTGTTCCCAAGCAACCACAGAGCCCATAAAAACCATCACGCTAAGCCACCAATCAACTCACGCACCAAACAAGCTCACTCTTTTTTCCCCGGGGCACAAAATAAATGAAAACTAGCTCTGATTTTTTCTAAGGCTCTGATTGGGGGGTAGGGGAACAAACACTTACTGCAAAACATTTTCATACGTTCTTTGTTCCCAAGCCACCATCAAGCCCATACCACCAATCAGCGCTCTTTCAACCAACAACATCAGCTTTCATTTCATAAGTGCACGGAAAAAAAACTCAGCCGATTTGGGGCATAGCTCGATGGTTTCTTGGGGTCTATTGGTTTCAGGAAAAAAAAGACAGTCTTTAAATCTAACAGTTTTCATACAGAACCAAATTACTTATTCAGCTCATACCTTATATAGTAGCTCTGTTCTTTTTGTTTTTGAAATAAATTCTTAGTTACAAAGCATTTGCCTCTTTGAAGGGGACCTGACATTACTCCTGACACCTCTGTTTTAATGAATTCTCCATGTAATACCTGTTTCATAACTCCGCTTTGAGCTATTCCTCTGGTAGTTTGTTAATAAAACTCACAACTGGGCAGTATCATTCTCCTGCAGCGTCTGGCACTGTCACCCCTGCTTGGACAGGTTCATATTGTGAAGCGACAACCCTAAGGTCCCGTTCACACGGCTTATTCACGCCGGATTTGCGAACCGGATTGCGCTCGCAATTCCGGCTTTAATAAGGTGCGGGGGCGGGTGCGGGGGCGGTGCGGGGGCGCGGCCCGCCGGCCCCATAGACTGCCATTATCCACGGCGCGTATTGCGCCTGGATAATGTGCATGTCACTTTCTCCCCGCCCGGCGGATTCGCCGAGCGGGGAGGAGCGACGGAATCCACTGTTCTCATAGAGAACAGTGGATTACCGTAATTACTCCGACGGATTGGGGCCGTACTGAAGCGCAAATCCGGCGCGGAGTACGGCGCCAATCCATGCCGAAATAAGCCGTGTGAACGAGGCCTAACTGGTAGCGCTCAGTTTACAATTCATCCATAAACTTCTAGGAGGAATAATAGAGGAATGGCACAATGCAGAGTTGTAAGAATGGATGCGTCAGAATTGTGTTTTCATGAAGAAAACAGTTATGTACTGAATAAGACATGTTAGAAGAGATGACAGTTCCGCTATCACTCCTAACTAACATTTGATGCATCTTTATCAGGGCCGTTCCTAGGCTAAATTGCACTTAGGGCTCGTTCACACGGCTTATTTCAGAATGGATTTGCCGCCGTATTTACGATGGTAAATCCGTTCCGAAATTAGTTACAAATAAGTTGCAGGCCATTTAATATTGTTTTCAATGGGAAATACGTGTCATCGTTCAGACGACACATATTTCCGTGCCGTATTGCGCCGCGGATTTGCGGCCGCAAAACGGCCGGAAAAACAATGGTCCTATCACTTATTGAGCCGGATTTTGCAACCGATTCACCCCATATAATTAACGGGGATTGTAAATCCGTCGCGAAATACATGCCACACGTTAGTGACACTTATTTCACACTGATTTTCAATTGATTTTGGAACGTATTTATGATCGGAAATCCGACGTGAATCCGTTCTGAAATAAGCCGTGTGAACGACTCCTTAGGACGAAGTGAAGAAATTTCGCCCCCCCTCCATAAAATAATGCGCCACAATGCTTCATCAGATAGTTGCCCCTGTAGCCATGTAATACCCCCCTGTAACCAGATAGTAGCCCCAGTAACCAGACAATAGCCCCAGCAGCCATGATGGTTGCCCCTGTAGCCATGTAATATCCCCCTGTCACCAGATAGTAGCCCCAGCAGTCATGATAGTTGCCCTTGTAGTCAGTTGCCCCTGTAGCTATGATAGTTGCCCCTGTAGCCTGTTGCCCAGTTGCCCCTGTAGCCCTGCTAGTTGCCACTGTAGTCAGTTGTCCCCTGTAGCCAGTTTTCCCCCCTGTAGCTAAGTATAATAACATAAAAAAACGTACTTACCTTTCCAGGATCCCTGCAGGGCGGCAGGTCCAGGAGCCGGGATTCAGTGTAAGTGGCGTGACATCATCACGCCGCTTACACTCAGCTCCTGGTGTCTCTTGGAATGGACGGGAGCAGAGACTCAGCGTCGCAGGAGGCGTGGTGAAAGCCGTGCGACGCTGCTGTGTATGTAACAATAGTACAGATTTAGAACAGCACCGAATGTCCTCTGCTTCCGTTTATGCGCTGACTGAGCACTAATACATACAGGGGAGGAGGCAGAAGGGGAACGATCTGTCCTGCCTCCTCCCTGTACCGGCAGCTGCACTAAGTGTGTGCAGCTGCTGGCTTTGACTCTGCACGGCCGTTTTACAACGGCCGTGCAGAGACCAGGGCTAAGCGTGGGGCGGGCGGCGCCCCCCTCAGGTGAGTGGAGCCCGGCGCCCCAGGTGATTGCACGCCTCCCCGCCCCTAGGAACAGCCCTGATCTTTATGTCATATTGCCGGTAAGTGAGTATGGAGCAGGCTGACACACTGAGCCCGCCCTATACATAGCAGGTAATTATTACAGCCAGGACCTGCCGCTAGCTGCTGGGATTGTGGTTGTGGCATCTAAATGAATAAGTAATGGTGCTAATGAAGCCCTTTGTGGCTGGCGTAGGCAGGATGTAGTTGGATTGTCATATTTGTGCACCTTTCTGCAATAACTAGTGGTCAAGTACCCTAGGGGGACTACAAATAAAAGTAAAATAAAAAAGAATTCAAAGTTTAAAACACCCTCCTTTTGCCATTTTCACATAAAAAATTAAAACATTTACACATAATTGGTATCTGTAAAAGAATGCCCTATTTATTCTGTATAATGAACACTGAAAAATCCCAGCACCAAAATTGCATTTGTTTTGGTTATTCTGTGTGAAAAATCTTATAAAAAGGTCATTAAAAAGTTGCATGTATCCCAAAATAGCACCAGTAAAAATCTACATTTCAGCCCACAAGAAATGAACCTTTACTCCATAGAGGTCTATTGATGGAAAAACAAAAAAGCTAATGGTAGCAGGAAATGGAGTGCAAATTTATAAAAAAAACTTTAAAAATAAGTTTTTAAAGTACTAAAACGTAACGAAAAGTCTACAAATTTGGTATCACTAGTATTGTACCTACTTGTAAAGTACAGATAACATTTATACTGAATCGGGAACCGCATAAAACGAAACCATCCCAAAAATGGAACAATGCAGGTTTTTTTCAAGTTTTTTTCACGTTCCACTCCAAAAAGAATTTTTGGGGTAGTTTCAAGTACATTATGTGGTATGACGAATGCCACGATTAAAAAGTACGTCTAAGAGAAAACAAGCCCTCCTATGTCTGTGTAGATAGAAAAATAGAAAACTTATGACTCTTGGGAGACGAGCAGGAAAATAAAAGTGTGCCTGGAAATAAATTGCTTCAGTTAGGATTAGGTTAAAATAAGGTCTCATGCTGCAGCAACTGCATGACCACATACGGTGGTTAATGACCAGCAAGATTTTCTGCTAACACCAGTTTTACTATTAAAATTGTATAGCCATTGGCCAGCACGTGTGGACATGGTTGCGGTGTGGTAGCATGGGACCTGACGCTAACACTCCTATTTATCCCCCGTAAAACTTCACACAACTTGTTTAAATCAATGTACTGTAAGAGTTTATGGAAGACACAACCTTACTAACCACCTGCCCCTCCTTTTGGATTCCTAGTCTCATTAATAGTGTCTATAACCTTCAGTGTATGCACCGTAGTTTCTGGGCCCTGATTCAAAGCTATACCCGAGCCAACCACTGGCAATAATGAAATGCAATATATTATCTCATAATGTATATGTCTATAGCCACTAAAACATAAGAACAGTATTTAGATCTAGTGTGATGAGAACATTGTGCAATTAGTATAAGTCATCTCTGCACAACATGCTAATGATGATGATGAGACCCCAGGCAAAGAAGCCAAATCCAATTGCAACTTCTATGGCAAAGGATGGAGGCACTAGGACCTATTGTTCCTGGTGGTTAGGTGTGTGATGGTGTCAAGTAACTACTAAAAGAAACGGAATTGTTATCTCAGTTATTGGAGACCCATTTTCTTTGTACGCCAATGTTAACAGTATATTAGGTAGCTTCTGTGACATAGCTTCATTATTTTGTCACCGTAAACTCATCATTTTTTATACATGTGAGGCCCTATTCATATCACATAATTGGCTCATGTTGGAGGTATCCACTGGGATACCATGAAATAGTTATCCCTACATATCATATGTATAGTGCAATGTAGTCTTTTTTGGATGTTTGCTCTATTTTCTAAATGCAAACACTTTATGTGGTAGAGCACACGTTTGTAGCCGGTAAAGTGTATATGTTCTGTAAAAAGAGCAAATGTAGCCCAAAATAGACTACATGTGCCCTGTAAGTTCCAATGCCTTGTAGATTCCAATGACTCCTCTGGGGCATATGTTGGGATACCTTTTATATGGCATCTCTACAGATACCAGCGACAGATGCCAAAGATATAATGTGAATGGAGCCTGACTCCTGTCCCTGCAAGGTTCAGGTTTTGAGCAACCAGTATGGGGTTGCCAATTTAAAAATAAAATCTAACAGGCAGCTCCTGGGGCCCCATTAAAGTAAAAAAAACTTCTATTCCCTTCCTTCAGACTCCGGTTCTAGCGCTGAGTCCCTACAGTGCTGCATCCTTTTCTTTGGGGAACATCACCACTACAGCTGCTGATTGCCTGAAGAGGTCACGGGACTCTACTTACATCACTGTTCAGAGTTGTTCACTTTTGAACGGTGATGTAAATGAGTGGCACTTGACCGCTGCAGCCAATCAGCAGTGATTTCCCCGTTCAGAAGTAGAAAAATGAAACCAGAAGACTGGAGAGATGCATCGGAAGAAGGCGAGTGTAAGGTTTTTTTTTTTTATTTTAATGAGGCCCCAGGAGCGACCTGTTAGATTTTCTCACAAAGTGGACAACCCCTTTAGAAGAAATGGTATATTGATTGTATATTGAATCTTTGCCCTGACAAGAGGTCTGGCCAAGAAATAGTTAAATTCTAGAGTTTTGATTTATGGATATATCACTTGCACACAGCAGTTTGGCTCGCTTTCAGATTCTATCATTTGCACATTGCAGTGAAATCTGTACCTTCGGTGAATCCATGAGAATGATTGAGGCTCCCTGCAGTTTATGAATCTGCTGCTTGCACTCGCTGTTTGCACAGCACAGACAATTCCTTCCGTGTGGCGAACTACCTCTTCCACACCCACTACCTAAAAATAAACACCGGTTAAAGGGACACGGACGCCCACTCAGGCACTTCAACATGAGCAGCCGATTAAGCAGTAGAGTCTGCAGGGGGTAAAACAACTGTGAAAAAGATGACACTGTACACTTCTTATAGATGTGAATTATGCAGCAATTTCTTAAGTGCTATTTCTGTTCAAAATTCTTTAAATTCTTTTATATATTTGGTTTATATTCGGTTCTCTCACTTTATATTGTCATGATTTCTTACAAGCCACTCTCGCCTCTCACCCAGTCAACCAGTAAGTTCTACTCTGCACTGACGAGGGGCAAATACCCTTAAACAGCTCAAGCAATGAACATAAAAGTGCCGTGTGTGTTTATAATTCTAAAAGTACTGGCAACGTATTCAGCCACCTCTTGGGAGTCTTCTCTTCTCCCTTTATGCAATCAATATTCCAACATAGTGACTGAGTCAATTTGCATATAAAATTCTTTCTTCTTTACTAATGTAACATAACGTATGGAATATAAACATTCTGGCTACATGCCTATATATTCCAGATCATCGTGTTAGTATACACTCATATGTCAGTACTTAGCTGTAGTAGTTTCAGTCCATATATTCACATTTCAGTGGTATGCAATCCCATATTCGAGCTGACCAGGAATGAGCAAGACGCTCCGTGCTGCACGCAGCTGCAACGTTTCAGAAATCAAGTTTCCTTCCAAAGAAACTTGATTTCTGGAAAATATAGGCATGTAGCCAGAATGTTTATATTCCATACGTTATGTTACATTAGTAAAGAAGAAAGAATTTTATATGCAAATTGACTCAGTCTCTATGTTGGAATATTCACCCTTAAACAGCTGTCTGTAGATGAACTTAACTGGATTGGCTTAAATTCCTTTCTCACTGCAAGGCTCCAGTGAGCTACCTGTGAATTGAGGATAACCACATCCAATAGAGTGCGCTGTGAAGCTCCTCAGCTCTTTTCCTAGAAGCCTTTGCTTTATACAAAACAATCAGTGAGGTCTAAAAGGCGAGTAAATCCTTACACTGACCAATTTATTGGTGGCTCCCCCCACGGAGAGATATTTCCCACTTCTAATGATTTCTTACATGCATAGTTGTCGTTTCAATTATGTGAACTATGGTTTAATGCAAACATATTGTTTTTTCCGTTTCTTGTCAGTGAATGGTAACATTGTTTAAATCAAGAGGCAGAGCACAATGTTAAAACTCATTGAAATTGGTATTTGACTCATTTTGATATAGAAAATGTTTGCGACATTCCCCATTTCGATCCTAGACACACGGTCCAGTAGATGACCTGTTGGAATAGCTCTCACATAGTACAGATTCCTGCTTGGTGTTGTGCTTATCATGGGTCGTAAGTAGTATTGCGCTTTGGATCAAAGTTAAATTCAACCTGAATCTGACAGCTTCAGATCAGGTTGGATCAAATAGTTTTTTGGTGAAAATCTGCAAAAATCGGTTGTAACTTTAAGTTAGGGTTAAGGTTGTTAAAGGGGGTCAATTTATCGGTCTGTAGATGGGACACTCATGTTGCAGTCTGGCTACCGGTCCAAAGTCTTATCCTGCTTTACCATAGCCCCAATGTTATGGTATCCAGAAGTGACATTGGCCATCAAATGCAAATTCACTTCCACTAATAGGTCCACTTTTTGACCTATGGTGAAGTAAGCAGAACTGATATTAGACAGAATGTCAGACGGGTAGTGAGGCCACAATGGGAGTGTTACAACTCTGGACCGGTAAGTTAACTCATAACACAACATAAACAACCCTGACCCTAATGTAAGTTTAGGTTTATGGTTCGGGATATTGATAGGGTTAAAGAAAAAAAATTAGTTTTGGGATGTCCTGAACCCAAATTCAGTAGTCATGAGAAAGTTGATAGTGCCTTATGAAAAGTTGGTTTTCTTGGGCAATGAACAGATTAATTCAGTTAATTTATTTGGTTCTCAACCTTTTTGCTACTCAACCTGCCTTCGGGAATGAATTAATGACGAGTACCAAGCTGCTACAATACACTTCTAGCATGTATTTTACAGCTAAGATTTTTATATAATTTTATACAGTCTAGACAGTTATCTGCATTCAAATACATCATCCCACAAATCTGTCTTCCATTCTACAGTGTCTAAGTGCAGGAAGAATGCATCAGTCTGAAGTTTCGCCTGCAAAGGATTGCCTAAACTAGATAAAATTGGAGCAAACCTTCATCTCTGAGAAGTATTACAGTGGACATACACATTAGATGAATGTCACCCAAAGCCACTGATTCTGGTGTGACCATTTAACGTAAATATAGGTAAACTGATCAGTGTTTCCTCAAAGCACAGATGTAACTAAAGCTGTAGAAGTTGCTATGAGGCCCAAAGGTTGAGAGGGCCAACTGGAAACAAGAACAGTGTACCTTTTTGTAGATAATAACAAGTTTGTGGCCTTCTCATATCTAGCACTACAATGTATTATTTACAGCATTAATTATTGCAACTTATGCTGCTGTTTCATTTAGTAGTGGGGGACATCTCATTTTGTTGGGGGGTCTTAGAAATGTTAGTTGCTCCTCTGCCTCTAAACTTTGCATTCTGGAAAGCACGTAGTTAATTCATATTAAGGAAGCCAATAGATAATTATACAAATCCTGTCTAAGGTAGGGTTCACATGATGCATATTGTTCAATTTTTTTAACTGCATCAGACTGCTTTTTTCAACAGTGCATGTAGTAAAACACAAGAAATTTTAAGTGCAGGTGTTTGTATAATTAACTAAAATTTGGAACACAATTTTGGTTCACTAAAAAACACATGCAATTTTGCTTGCTTGGTTGTTTTTAACGTATTTTTTAAACAACAAAAAAATTATTACTTGTATTACACAGTTTCTGGACAATTATGCACATCATCTGGCTAAAAGGGATGTGGCTTTGTGGAAAAGGGGTGTGGACTAGTGTTTGCGGTGCACCAAAATTTTGGTGCAGTGAGTGGCATAAAGTAAATCAACTTAAAAAAAGTGTAAAGTAAGACTAGACAGTTCTAATGTGCCAAAGTTACCAACACTATGATAAATCGGGTGCTTGTAAGACTATCTAGTCTAAGGATACACTGTCTAATAGTATTGATAAATCTGCCCCATTGTGTAAACCTATCCAAAAATTTAGGCAGTGTAAACTAGACAATCTAAGGATTTGCCAAATACACATGTGGACAAAATTTTTGTATACCTCCATTAAAAAAAGACAAATCCACAATGGTCCCTCAAAAAAAAAAATGAACTGACAAAAGTAATAAGTTTGAACTTACTAAAAATAAACTAATGAAAATCAGATATTGCAATTAAATTTTCAGAAAAAACACAGAAAAAATGGGACATTTATTACTCAAAAAACACAGAAACAAGGCTGGACTGAAGACTGAACCCAGTAAAGAGGCAAAACTGCTGAGCGGTTGTCTTATTGGTATTTTTGCATTTGTACAATCTCTTCATGTATTATACTGTGGCTTTTCTGCATACTGGTGTAAACAGGTATCAATTTAATGTGCAGTCTAATTGTCCCCCTAGTGGAGGAGTGTGTGAGCTACTGCTCAGCAATTAGCTGCACCTGTTTATCTTTCCCAAGTAGCATAGGGGCCAGTGTTGCCTCTTTACTGGGTTCAGTCTTCAGTCCAGCCTTTGAGCTGTGAGTATGGTCTTGTTTCTGTGTTTATTGCAATTCAATTTTGGTTCAAATGAAAAAAACAAACAGATGAAATTGGCCTGGAGACAAATTATGGTAGCCCTAGAAAAGACATGTTAAATTAAGGTGTATCCTGTGATTAGCATGTCAGGAGTTTTCAAGCTTGTAATCATTCAGTATGCCTATTTAAAGGGTGAAAAGTAGTCATTGCACTGCTTGGTATCATACAGTATAGAGTTTTCCACAATGAACATGAGCCAAAGGAAGCTAAGGAAAGAGTTGTCCCAGCAGATTAGAAAGAAAATTATAGACAAACAGGTTAAAGCAATAAGATCATCTCCAAGCAGCCTGATGTTCCTGTTATTTTAGTTGTACATATTATTCTGAAGGATAAGGTCAATGGGACTGTAGTCAACCTCCCTGGATGTGACCACAAGAAGAAAATTGATGACAAATTGAAGAGACAGGTAATATGAACGGTACCCAAATGGCCCAGAACAACATCCAAAGAGATTAGAGGTGAATGTACATCAGAGTCAGATAGCACCATCCATCACTGTTTGTGTCAAAGTAAACATAACTTGAAAGCAAATCATAAAAAAGTGATACTGGGATTTGCCAAAATGCACAAGACACAAGGCTTCAGAGAAAATGTCTTGTCGACAGATGAGACAAAACTGGAGCTTTTTGGCAAGTCACATAGCTCTGTGTTCACAGATGCAAAAATGAAGCATTTAAAAAAGGAAAATTTTAACTACTGTGAAATATGAAGGATGCTTGGTTATGTTTTGGGGCTAATTTACTGTACCTGGTTCAGGGTGTTTTAAGTCTTTGCAGGGTCCAATGAATCTCAAGACCCTCAATGCATTCTGATGCTAAACGTGCTGCCCAGTCTCAGAAAGCTTGGTCTCAGTCACCGGTCTTGGGCTCTCAACAGGATAATGACCCAAAACACACAACTGAAACCATCCACTGAGCAAAGCATTGGACTATTCTGAAGTGGCTGCTATGAGCCCTGATCTAAATCATATTGAACATCTGTTGAAAGAGCTGAAACATGATTACCTCAAAAAGGTGTGCAACAAAAATATTAAAGGAGTTGTCTGACTACACTGATTCATCTCACCTAAGTCCTGTTTTCTTGGTCTGATTTTGAATTCAAGGGCGTATTTACTGGCTTCTACTACGCTGCATTTGAAGCCAGGTCTGTAGCTATAGCAACCAGTGCTGGCAGCCTATCAGGAGAGATCAAGCAGATCTGTAGCTATAGCGACCTGAGGAGCTGATGCAGCCCATACAAGAGGGGATATCTCAGAATAGGTAGGATGTTGTTAATGAACATATATTGCAAAGTGACTCGTTTTTGCAAGATCTTTAACATAAAAACAATCCTTGTAGCGAGACAACCCCTTAAGTTAAGGGCACCGTCATTTTTGCCCAGAACAGTTTCATTTTTTGGGTTTTTTTTTTTTACGTTTTTTTGGTTGAACCACAATCGAAAAGCAATGTCTGATCCTCATGAGTTGATTTTACATTTATTTTTACTTTTGGCAGTTTCAAGTTGTTTCAGTAAAGATTGTGGGTTTCTTTTTTCTTTAACAGAAGGGTACCAACAGTTTTCTCCAAATGTACATATCACAGTGGATCATGCAGTTTCATAAATTTTGGTCTTTACATTTTTTATGTCGATGCTTACTTTGCAGAAAACTCCCAAGATAGAATCTTGGCATAATTTTGATGCATTTTAAACTATGCCACATTGTTCGGTGAGGCACAAAAAGTCAACAGGAGATATACTGTATAATCACCAGAGGTGTCTGATGATGGCTTATTATCTGCTCCCTGTGGAGAATACTTGCATTTTCGGAATAGATGTGTAAGTAAAGTCATGAGTAATAGCAATCAGCCAAATAAGCATCTGTGATGTATGGCCATCTTTAGTTGTTTATTTGTATATACCAAATGTGTTGTTAGCTTTTTTCATTCTCTAACAGCAAGCTAAATCTTAAAATTTAGTAAGGAATTGAAGCATAGAGCATGTAACATAGCTTTTGTATGCTTTGCATACACTTAATTCTTATGTGTATTTACATGTATGTATATACAATCCCTCTGCATCTCTGGTGCAGCCTAGTTTCTAATCTGATGTCAGTTTATGGCTCCCGGGGTGGCCTCACTTGCAATCACCATAAGTGACACTGTTCTTGGAGTGACTAAATGACTTTTTGTTACTCCAGCTACAGTGTCACTTATGGTTGATACAATAGTGGTATTGACTGTGATTATGGGTCTGAAATGATAAGGATACATTGGACCATACATGAGACCGCAATAAGAGCGAGGTGGGACCAGGAGTTGTTAACTAAATTAACCCTAAAAGCCAGTCAAAATTTTAGCCTTAATCCTAAACCTGAACCATGGTCAGTATTTTTTTTGTGTGACAATTTTCCCTTAAAGAGGGTTGTCTCACTACAGACATTGGTGGCATATCGATAGTATATACCCTCAATGCTTGATAGGTGCAGATCCCATCTCTGGAGAGGTTTTGGGGCTTGCTCTCAAAATCCCAGAGGTAATCCTATTGAAATGCCTTCAGTGTATATGGTGAGAACACCCCTTTTTGATTTGGGCCAACCAAAATTGAATCGCTTGGATTAGAATTCGAATTTGACATTGACCCGAAGCGCAACACTTGAATTAACATGTCACTTCTTGGAGGGAATCCGAAAGACGGATCAGACACACGCAATGCAAACACGCATTGGCGATCACTCATGTGAACGCTGATACGTGTTTCCCATTGCCGACAGTGTTAAACTCACTGCTCATTGTTAGATGCATGTCTGGGTCCTTATGTTTACACGGACACAAGACGCCGTGTGAACATACCCTTAATGTAACTGCATGACAATTATTGCCCTGTAAAAACTGAACCAGTTCCGTTATCAATCACCTGGAAATAAGAATAATTATAATCCTCTTGAAGTAGCTGAGAAGTGGGTAAAGTTGTGCTAGATTAGAGACCAATAATACCACTCTTGTCTGTGGGTTGTATTCGGTATTGTGCTCCATCCCATTCACATAATGCAAAGTATAATCTTCATTTAGTGTTAGCGTAGATGAATATGAGTTTTAGACTCTAATATAAGTCCGTCAAAAATCCCAGACACAATAGCACAACATGCAGAGCTATTTTGTTCGGTAAAATGTCAGACACCATAACATGAACCCAATGGACCCCATTACAGTTAGTGGGTCTGCCGGGCGTCATTGGTGTGCAGCATGTAAGAGATCAGACACCAATGATAGAGCAGAAGAACCTAAATAATAGCACAGATGTGAACAAACCCTTGCCATTAAATTTTTCTCCCGTTTGTAGGATGATCATTAATGCTTCCAGTCATGAGTTCCGTCAGGTTTTATCTGTTGACAAATTAATAAAGATGTCTTGGGCAGAAGAAGCTGAGCTCTTAGCATAGTTATTATTCTTCATTGTGAACCTCCTTACCTTTCCTGATATTTCCTCTTAAGCTTTGAAATTGCAATAAGACGTGGTAAAAAAAACAGGTGGGGGGTGCAACAGATACAGGCTGCTGATAATTGTGTAGCCACGAGCAGCTGTGTTGACACATGGCATGAAAATGATGTTCATCCATTACTTTCATGAAGCCCAGACTACAGGATGCTCCTGTTATTGTAATCTATAAATAATTACTGGTTTAGCCCTGAAGTGAGGTTGTCACTGATCTATACAAAACAAGAGTCCTTTCTTTGGCCTCAGCATTATCCCATCTACTCCCAGAGGACTGTTAAGTCACAGAGTGGATGATGTTTGACTGAATATACTGTATATTTATGTGTAAAAACCAGGAGAAAATGAATGTAGGAGAGCGACAGGGAGGAGGAGGTCCCCAGGCACCTAACCCAGATCCTAGATATGAACGCGTCTGCCTGCATAAGAGGCACAGGGATAAATGGCGGAGGTGACAAAAACAGAATAGGAAGGAGGCACAGGAAGAATACAAAGACATCATGACAGCCAATATGGAAGATATTAATATTAAAGCGGTTTTGCCACGATGTAGTGTTGACGTGGGATCCTCCAAAATAGGTATTTAATCACTTTTCTAAATATATGTGATTACAAAAATTGCAGCCTGAGAGAGCTACAGGCTGCCTTACCTGCCCTTAGTTACTTAAAAGCTTGCATTAGATACGACCTGATGAGCTGCTGGCTGGGCTTGCCCAGAGCACTCTTCTTATCTGATGAAAGGGAGCATGAAGAAGCTTTCAAGGCACCAGGAATAACTTGGGAAAAAATTTTTTGTAAAAGGTTATCGAGTATTTTCC
>JAODAL010048685.1:0-28796 GCA_025379985.1 Phyllomedusa bahiana | reverse complement strand
GATGGTTTTGAATTGGTTTGGTGTGGTTGATAAAGTCGTGTGCTGCTTGGTATGTAAGAGATGCCTGGACAGCACAGTGGGGATGCACTGAGGGGGCCCGGGGTTGGGAGGTGAGATATGTACCCGGCAGCAAGGAGAAGCAGGTTAGAGAGTGAGGAGGGGGAGATGTAGTGTGGGAATAGAGAAAAAGGTTGGTTGTGGGGTTTTTTGAGGAAGGTCTTAATGTTGTTTGTGCCAGAGGTGAAGAGTAGAGGGTCAGGTGTGAGGGTAAGAAGAAGGGGAGTTATGGGAATCCATTGCCAATCACCCAGCGCGGGTGTCTGAGGGGGAGACAAGGAGGTTTGATGATGAGGCAGCAGTGATGATCTGTGGCGGAGAGGTGCATATTGGGTGCTGTTTGAGTGAGGAGCTGGTGAAGGGTCTTGTTTACCTTTGGCTCACTTGCTGGTTTCAATGCTGGTATTAATGCTGCATATAGTACAGCCTGTAAGGAGATTGCATTAAAGGATGTGTGCATCTGACTCTGTCTAAAGTCATGACCTGACTAGAGTTGCATCGCTTAATAGAAGCTTGATACTCTTACCAGGTGTGAAATTGGTAGTGTGGGGGGGGGGAGGATATTGGTGAGCAGAAGGAAAGATTGAAAAGTGATAGGTGGGGTAGGTAGACAATTAGGCTCGTCACAGCAGGAGATGCAAGACAAACTACAAAGTTTTCAAAAGTGTTTGTACCATTTAATAAGACATAGCGGGACATTGTTTCCATTCATTGGTTAGTGGTTGGTGAAGCCCAGTTCTATTGTCAAACTACTGTGTTTCTCCTTTTTAAATATAATGAAACCAAAAACATCCAATGACCATGAATCAAAAGCTTTACATAACCCTGGTGATTTTGGCTAGATAACAATCACCAGAACTTGACACAAATGGGTTTGAATGGCTTCTAAAGGTAAGCATCCTCACTTGTGACCTTATTTGCTTTAAATCAGTGGTCTGCTTCGATGTGTGCATTAAAAAGGGTCTGAGTGAGTTTCTGGGATCCAGACAGACTCTTGCATTAGCTTACACTCCAGTCATGACATTTATGGGATTGTGAGTCAATGAGGGAACAGCAAAAGGAATTGTTAATGGTCTACGGTGAAAAGGTAGTTGAACTGTATTAAAACAAGGAAAGGGATACAAAAAGTTATCAAGGAATTGATAATGTCAGTCAGCAGTGGTTCTCAAACCTGTGATTAACAAATGCAAAATCAGGGGACTCTGTAAAACCAAACCACGGTCAGGTAGACCAATATAACATTTCGGCTCACAACTGCCAGGAAAAGTTGTTCGGGAGGGCAAGAAAACCCACAAATAACATCAGCTGAAATACAGGCTCGTATTTGAATATATTGAGCAGCTGTGGCTGTGTCAAGATGCAAAAAAAGAGGCACTTCAAATTAAAGGATGCAGGATGCTTGGTCGAGTAGCAAGAAAACAGAGTCATCACTGCACAAAATGCACCCAAAAAAGTATCTTGGCCTACAATACGCCCAAACAGCACGAAGGAGACAAAAGCCTCAGAAAAAAAATATCTTCTGGGAACAAGTATTTGGAGTGATGAGACCAAAATCGAACTTTTTGGCCACAACCATAAATGTTACATTTGGAGAGTGTCACGGTCCGTGCCGCGTTTCTGTTCTTCGCCGCGGCCTCTGCTGTCACCGTGTGTGTTCCTGTCGACGTCTGATTTCACACCTTGCGCGTTGCTGTGCAGGCTTTTCCATATGGCCATGCTGCTCCTAATTTGGCCTCTGCCCTGATTCCTGTTTCTATAGAGGGGCGGCGGACACATCTTCCTTCCTTTATTACCACAGTGTGCAGCGGGGTGGGCTTCCTGCTACCAATCCCCTTCCACCTGTGGGATTTATAAGTCTGTATTTCCCTCAGGGGGGAAAAAGGCGACTCCCTGCCTGATCCTTGTTGTGTTCATGTTGTTGCATGTTGGTTCTTGTTGTTAGTCTGTTGCTGTGGTTTCCTCTATATTTGGTTAGTCTCTATGTTGGGTCTCCTTTTGTCTGTTTCTCTGGTGTCTGTGTTGTCTGTGTGTTCTCTGCCTGTGTTCCTGCCCTGGTCGTGCCTTGGTTCCTTGCCTGTGTTTAGCTTAGTCTCTGCTTGTTCAGTCTCTGCTTGTTCTTGGTGTTGTTTTCAGTCTGTCTATGTATTGTTCCTTTGCCTTATGTTTTATCCTCCTGTTTGGCATCCGTTTTGTCCTGTTCTTTGTTGTACCTGCACATTTATTTTCCTAGTCTGCGTTTGTCTCTGTTCCTATTCTGTTGGTGCCTAGCTTTGGCACTTCTGGCCTGTCTGGTCAGCTGCCACTTCTGGGGAATGCTCTAAGGTGTAACAGACTTGGTAGTAGACAACCGCAAGCGATGGTGTAAGCCACGCCAGGGAGCGAAGTCTAAGTAGGTCCCGGTATTCACCAGAGCCCGCTGCAAAGCAGGATGGACTTGTCTGCGGCTCTGGGAGTCTACCAGGTAATCGCTACCCCTGACGTGGACTTGCTTGCAGCGTCGTGGCAGCGAGGTGATAGCGTGAATACAAGAATAGTTTGAGACATCAGGCGTAGTCGGGGACAGGCGGCAAGGTCGGGGCAGGCGGCGGGCAAGGTTCAGAGTTCGAGTTTTAAAACATAGGCAGAGGTCAGAAAACACGTCAAGACAGTAAATACTCAGGAGACGCTTTCTCATAGGGCACAGAGCGGCAACAAAGAGTCCGCAGGGAAGTGACGTGGATCCCACAACTATATAGGGTCTGCGCCTGGCAATTAACCAATTACCGGCGCGCTGGCCCTTTAAATTTACATGAACGGACACGCGCACATGCATTCCGGCCGACAGGGGAAGAGAGCAGAGCAGGAGCGAGGTCAGGTGAGTGGATGGGACGGGTGCGAGCACGGCCAGCAGCACGGTTTTTTTCCCTCGTGGCGCCTCCCCCCGTCCCTGCCTGGGCGGCCCGCAGTGAGGAACGGGTCGCCCGCGGTCCGATGGGACGGGAAGCGAAAAGGGGAGGCCGAGCGACCCGTTACAGTACCCACCACCCTTTGACCTCCCCTCCTTTTTAGGCTGCAAAAACCTATGCAGATGAGATCATGAGTTCAGGATGTTTGGAATCCAGGATCTCTCCTGGGTCCGAAGCCTCCTTCCAATCCCGAGGATGAACGCTTTCCCTCTGATCGTTTTTCATGGCCAAGATGTCATTTACGGTCGAAGATGTCAGCTGAAGAGTCGGCCACGAGGAAGGCGATACATGTCCTCTGAGAGAACCGGCTTCAGAACCAGCAGGCTTAGAGGAGGGTGACATGGAACTGATCGTTTTGGTATCCGGAGATGGAGGCAAACAGTGCTTGTACGTCACAGGCGTTCAGCGTGCCGAAAGCACCTTGAAGGGTTCCCAGGAAAACGCGATAGGTCCCAATTAAAACCTGGGAGACCTTCAGGCGCAACGTACCTCGAGGAATGCCAAAACTTTGCCACACTCGGAGGATTGTCGGGGTTAGGTCTTTCCTTTTGTCTGCCTGAGACTTCATAGGGCAGATGCCCGAAGTAAGGGAAACGTCGATTTCTCTTGCCAGATGGCCCTTGATATCCCGGGAACTTGGTCAGTTGACAGCGAGCACTTCCGAATAAGTGGGGCAGGGGAAGGGAGGTGGTGCGTATGGGGGGGCAGCCTTAGACTACAAAGAATGGAGAGACGCCGGCTGCATCGAGTTACGATGGTTATAAGAGAACCGGGCCCAGGGGTGGGCAGCTCGACCCAGTTGTTCTGACGTTCGGACTACCTAAATGACGCAGGTATTTCACCCAGAATCTTGTTCACCCTCTACACCTGCCATTGGACTACCGAGGGTGATTAGACCTGATGAATAGGTCAAATTGACTTGCAGACGGCAGACAGCGACGCCCAAAATCGGGGATACAATTGTACGCCTCCATTGGAGACGATGTGTCGAGGGTAACCCATGTGCCAGTGAAAATATGCGGGCAAGAAATGATGCCCCGGCCAGTTGTGGAGCGACGGCAGACCGGGATGAGGGGTATAAAAGTGGGACTTTCTTGAGAACCTGGTCCATATTCCAAACCACCCAGATGACAGAATTCCCAGAAGTAACGGTAGGTACGTGCTAAAATCCCATGGCTATGTGGTTCCAAGGGATTTCTGGCACGAAATGGGCAGCGGATGTAAGAGTACCTGGCGGGCTGTGACGTTGGGGACCTTGTTCGAGCACACGTGACACAGGAGGAGAGTGAAGTCTTGTCATCTTGTGCCAGTGTCGGCCACCAGTAGTGCGTGAGATTCAGAACGTAGGACTTCACGTACTCCGGGATTGGCAGCCAAGAGGGAGCTATGCCCCACTTCCAGAATCTTTTTTCCTTTGGAGTTGCGGCGGCACGTAAGTCTTGCCGTAGGAGGTTTTGGGAGACCTGCGGGAGCCACGCTGAACAACCTTTTCGGGGGAGAAATAAGTTGTGCTGTGACACGGGTTCATCACCAACCACATCAGGTGACGGAGAGTCATCAAGCCTTGTTGTTTTTTCTCAGCAGGCCGGAACGTGATTGCGAAAGGTCAAAACGTGAGAAAAAGAGAGACACCGGCGGGTTCTTGGCGAGGGTTTAGACGCTGGGCGTCTGAAAGGTGACAGTATATTCTTGTGTCCGTAAGATGTCAATTGGGTGACGCGCCCCTTCAGCAGATGTCGGCCTCATTCCTCAAGGGCCTTAATTGATAGACAAGTAGCTACCGATCGCCAATGGCATAGTTGCCGCTCATGCCGGTAGTAAAAGGGTCTTGGAGAAGAACCCACATGTGGAGAATTTTGCCTTCTTTGGGGCTCTTCTGTGTGAGGACCGACCTGCCCCCCACTCTGAGAGAGGCATCTACTTACTAAGGAGAATGGCTTCTCAGGAGGGCTTGATAATTGCCTGGGTTGAATAGTTTACGCAAGCACAGGAACAAGCGCTTGTATTGCCACGAGGCCGACAGGACGGGGGCCATTGTGGCTTTGAGTACCGCTGAGAGTTTTGCTGGGTTCCATCTTAGGGCCCTTGGCCGATGACCTATGTACCCGAGGAAAGGCAGGCTGGTCTGGTGGAATAAACATTTCTCCAGCTTGGTCGTACAGTCGGTGGTTGCGCAGCGTGTAGAACCTGGCGCTTTGTGCTGCCGATAAGGGTCTCTGAAGATCAGGGGAGAAAATCTGGATGTCATCAAAGAGTACACTATGACGCAGGTTGTAAAAGATCCTGGAAGACAATCAATTGACGAATTCTTGGAACACAGCTGGAGCGTTTCAGAGCCCAAAGGACATCACGAGATTTTCGAACAATGTCCATCTCAGGTGTTAAAAGCCATCTGTACAACTCGTCCACCCTCCCGAATTAATGAATGAGGTTTTAGGATCCTCGCAGGTTCGAATTTGGAGAACACCTTAGGCCGCCCTTGAGGCAGTCAAAAAAGGCTCCGAGTTTCAGTGGGACGCGGGCGGGTAGCGGTTTTTCACGGTCAAAAAAAAATGGTGTTGATCTTATTTAGTAACAGTAGTCAATACACGGACGGAAGGGAACCATCTTTTTTTATGAACGATGAAAAACCGGGCTCCGGCGCGGGCCCCCCAGGCTGGGAAACGAGGATTTATGAATGTGTACTTTCTGCATGTTCTCTTGTATAATAGGGACAGACATGGCCTGAGTCTCCGGCGTGACGGACTGCGGTTAGAACAGTTCCCCTGTGGTGGGACTGGTTGCAGGGAGGAGGTTAATTGGGCGAGGTCGTAAGGCCAAGGTGGCGGCAGCGCACATTGGCCTCTTCACGTGAGTATATGGTCCCCAAAATTCCTGGGTAATCTATAGGCAGGCTGGCAAAGGCTTGGCGGGCGGCTGTGGAGAAGTGGTATGGCCACCGGGAGTGTTACCTCCAAATCAGAGGTTCTGGCAATTCCGGTCCCCAACGCAGGTACTCGCTGTTTTTTCAAGTAGAGCGTAGGGGGCGTGACGTTGCAGTCAGGGAAGCCAAAAGAAATTGCCGAGGAAGCAACAAGACAGAACGTGCGAACCATGATCTTTCTCCTTATGTAGGCGCCCCATACACGGAGGGTCCAATGGCCGGGTTATGTACTGGTAGGGGTCAGTAAGGAGCTCCCCACTGACCGAAGTAAATAAGCAGAGGCCTTTTCCAAACGGACTACTGGCACGCGGTATCGGGTTTACAAGAAAGGCATGGAAGAAGTTCCTGGCTGGACCCAGAGTCTCAGGAAGGCAGAGACTACGGAATGTTAGACCAGCATCAGATGTACCTCCACTGGCATCATAAATTGTGAGGAGAGGAGGAAACAGCAGTAGTGGTGTCAGCGTTTCCAGGACGACTGGGGACGTATCGTTCAGCTTCTGCGGTAAATGGTTCCAGGCTGGCGCAGAGTAAGAGACATAGGTCCTCTGCTCGACGGCGGGTCAATCTCTTGCTCCGATAAATGGGCCCGTTACCACCTGCATGGGTTCCACATCGGAAGGGCTTGAGGACTGCTGGATGGTGACAATGGAGTTAACGCTGGCAATACCGGAGCCTGGCAAACAGCCGACGGCGTGGACCATGCCCGGTCTCTCTCTTGAGGATGCTCTTCCTGTCCAGTTAAGCGAACCTGTACATTGATGCGGCTGTGGCCAGGTGGAATTAATTCGATCAGTGGAGGACGGGGGTCTCATGCTGCCAAAGCTTCTTTTTACTGACTGCTTGACAGACCCTTTTGAATGTGGCGCAGTGGGCAGCCATCATTCCACGTCAGTACGAAGCCAGGGTACGAAAATTGAACCGCATAGGCTCCCACGGTAGGAGAAGCCTGACTGAAGGTCTCAAGAGCGTAGGGTCTCAGCAGAGGAATGCATGCGCGGCTCCTCGAGACGGGTGCGGAAATTTATGGAGGAAGCTCTGGTAGATCGCCTTGGTAGCAGGGTCATTCCTGGTTCCCAAGCGGGTGGTGCCCAAGCCAGATGCCTTCCGGATAGCAGACTAACCACGAAGGCCACCTTAGACCTTCGAGGGAAACTGATCCGTCATCAGTTCCACGTGCATTGGACGAATGGGGTAATAAATCCCCGGCAGAGCTTAGGGAAATCCCCGGCAAAGCTAGAAGGGTAAAGGAAGCTGAAGTTTTGGATCCACGGTGGCCAAAGGAACGGCAGGTGTAGTCGGAGACACAGACCGACGGCGGTGGCATGTTGCTGGGACTCACAAGGAGCTGGTCGCATCGATGGCGGAGAGCTGGCCCACATTGTGTGCCTTGATGTGACGATTTCGAAGCGATTGTTGGGCAACAATCGTCGTAGATCCGTGATGCTAGGCAGAGCTCCTTGGCGGGATCCATGGCTGGATCTTACGTGTAACGGACTTGTTAGTGGATCCGGTGGACCACCGAGCGATGTGTTAAGCCACGCCAGGAGCGGAGTCTTAAGTAGGTCCCGGTATTCACCAGGGCCCGCTGCAAGAGCAGGATTGGACTACCAGGTCTCATATCTCTGACCTGTGACTTGCTTGATGGTTTGGCAGCCGAGGTTGAGGTGGACTGTACGGTGGTACAGAATCGTGGTTGAGACGTAGGTGTAGGTGGGACAGGCCGTCATGGTATGGGGCAGGCGCAAGGTCAGAGTCGATAAACGTTAGGCAGAGGTCAGAAAACACGGTGACAGGACATAAAATATCAGGAATCGCGTTCTCGTTAGGGGCCCGGAGGGACAACAAAGATCCAGCAGGGAAGTGAGTGGATCCCAAAAAATCTAGGTATAGGGTCATGCGCCCTGGCAATTAACCAATTACCGGCACGCTGGCCCTTTAAATTTACATTCCAGCCGACAGGGGAAGAGAGAGCGCAGGAGGGAGGTCAGGTGAGTGGATGGGAAGGGTGCGAGCACGGCCAGCAGCACGGTCAGTGTCGCCACCCGTCCCCGCCGGGCGGCCCACAGGAGGGACAGAGGGACGCCGCGGTCCATGGACCGGGGACGCGGACCGTGAAACCTGTTTACATTAAAGTTATGGCACCTGGTGGCTGTTGGGGTAAGCCATCCTTACCATCAAGAGCTCTTTGGAAGATGCCCGATGGCACTTAGTTACGCCCCCTTGAGCAAGCCAGGCAGTGGTCCAGTGGGTCCATACAGCTATTACTCGCTCATGCAGTTACAGTAAGATCAGGCCATGGACTCGGCTGATCCTGCCCTCGTGCTTTCTTCGGTCTATGTGAGGTGCTGGTTTGTGGCAGTTCCCTTTTTTGTGCGTGGGAGTGTTTTTTCTTTTTCCCTTTTGCAAGGTCTTGTGGTTTTTATAGTGTCTGTCTGTCGCTGGCTTATAGTTTCAACCAGAGTTGTCAGTATCCCTGTCGCTGGCTCATGGTTACACCAGAGTGTAGTATCACTGTACCGCCGGCTCATGATTCGCCCAGGTAGTGTCAGTATCCCTGTCGCTGGCTCATGGTTCTGTCCAGAGTTGTCATGTACACTGTCCGCTGGCTAATGGTTCGCCCAGAGTTCAGCTATCCCTGTACGCTGGCTCATGGTTCGCCCAGAGTGTCAGTATCCTGACCCGCGTGGCTCATGGGTTGCACACAGAGTGTGAGTTTCCCTGTCGCTGGCTCATGGTTCCCCTGAGTGTGAGTTATCCCCTCGTCGTGGCTCACGGTTCGCCCGTTTTGTTTCACCCACAGGCAGATGTCAGTAGTCCTGTCCGCATGGATCATGGTTAGCACAGAGTGTGGAGGTATCCCTGTCCGCTGGCTCATGGTTCGCCAGGTTGTCAGTATCCCTGATGCCGATGGTCTTGGTTCGCCCAGAGTGTCAGTATCCCTGTCTGCTGGTCATGGTTTCACCCCAGAGTGTGAGTATCCCTGTCTGCTGGCGCATGGTTCGGACCAGTATGTCAGTTATCCTGTCCGCATGGGGGGGCTCATGTAGTCGCCCAGAGTGTCATTATCCCTGTCCGCTGGTCATGGTTCCACACCAGAGTGTCTGTATCCCTGACCGCTGGCTCATGTTCGCCAAGGGAGAGTGTCAGTTTCCTGTCTCGCTGGCTCATGGGTTCGCCCTGAGTGTCGAGTATCCCTGTCCGCTGACTATGGTTCGCCAGAGTGATCAGTATCCCTGTCCGCTGGCATCATGGTTCGTTCCAGGGAGAGTCAGCTACTCCCTGTCCGCTTGGCTCATTGGTCTCGACTAGAGTGTCAGTATCCCTGCCCGGCTGGCTCAACAAAAGGTTAGCCCCGAGTGGTCAGATATCCCGTCCGCTGCTAAAGGTTCGCCCAGAGTGTCAGTTTCCCTGGTGCCGCTGGCTAATGGTCTCGCCCAGAGTGTCCAGGTATCCCTGTCCGCTGGCTCATGGTTCGCCTAGAGTCGTCAGTAGTCCATGTCCGCTGGTCGATGGTTTGCCCTGAGTGTCAGGTATCCCTGTCCGCTGACTCATGGTTCATACAGAGTGTGAGTATACCTGTCCGCTGGCTCATGGTTCGCACAGAGTGTCAGTATCACTGTCCGCTGGTTCATGGTTCGCCAAGAGTGTCAGTATACCCTGTCCGCTGACTCATGGTTCCCAGAGTGTGGAGTATCCCTGTCCGCTGGCTCATGGTTCGCCAAGAGTGCAGATAACCCTGTCCGCGGGCTCATGGTTCGCCAGAGTCTCTGTCAGTATCCAAGCCCACTAGGTCACATGGTATACGCCTGTCCCAGACGTGTCACTTATCCCTGTCCACTGGATCATGGTTAGCCAGAGTTGTCACGGTATCCCTGTTCCGCTGGGGGGGCTCATGGTTCGCACAGAGATGTCATTTTCCTGTCGCTGGCTAACGGTTCGTCCCAGAGTGGTGTGTGAGTATCCATGTCCGCTGGCTCATGGTTCATTCCAGGGTCAGTATCCCTGTCCGCTGGTCACTGGTTTCGCTAGAGTGGTCAGTATCCCTGTCCGCTGGCTCATGGTTCGCCAGAAGTTGTCATATCCGTCCGCTGGCTAATGGTTAGTGTCGCACAGAAGTGTCAGTATCCCTGCTCCGCTGGCTCATGGTTCGCACAGAGTAGTCAGTATCCCTGTCCGCTGGGGCTCATGTTTCGCCAAGAGTGTCAGTATCCAGGTCCGCCGGCTCATGGTTCACCCGAGTGTCAGTATCCTGTCCCGGCTGGCTCATGGTTCACCAAGAGTGTCAGTATCCTGTCTGCTGGCTCATGACGGTTTCGCCCAGTATGTCAGTATCCTGTCCACTGGCTCATGGTTCGCCAGAGTGTCAGTATCCCTGTCCGCTGACTCATGGTTCTCCCAGAGTGTCAGTATCCCTGGACCTCCCCCTGCTGGCTCATGGTTCAGCCCAGAGTGTCAGTATCCCTCGTCCGCTGGCTCATGGTTCGCCCAGAGTTATGATCCCAGGAGTGTCAGTTTATCCCTGTCCGCTGGCTCATTGGTTCGTCCAGAGTGTCAGTATCCCTTTCCGGCTGGTGACGGCTCATGGTTTGCCCCAGAGTGTCAGTATCCCTGTCCGCTGAGTCATGGTTCGCAAAGAGTGTCAGTATCCCTGTCCGATGGCTCAAGGTTTTGCCCAAGTTAGTGTCAGTCATCCATGTCCGCTGGGATGCAAGGTTCGCCCAGAGTGTCCAGTTATCCCTGTGTGTCCGCTGGCTCATGGTTCACCAGAGTGACAGTATCAATGTCGCTGGCTTCATGGTTCACCCAGAGTGATCAGTATCCCTGTCCGCATGAATCATGGTTAGTACAGAGTGTGAGTATCCCATGTCCGCTGGCTCATGGGTTCACACCAAGAGTGTCAGTATCCATGTCCGCTGGACTCATGATTCTCACAGAGTGTCAGTATCTGTCCGCTGGCTATGGTTGCCCAGAGTGTCAGGTGATCCTGTACGCTGGCTCTATGGTTCGCCCAGAGTGGATCTGGATAATCCCTGTCGCTGGCTCATGATTCGCACAGAGTGTCAGTATCCCTGTCGAGGGATCATGGTTCGCGCAGAGTCTGATCGTATCCCTGTCCGTGACTCATCGGTTATACAGATTGTGAGTATCCTGTCCGCTGGCTACATGGGTTCGCACAGAGATGTCAGTATGCCTGTCAGCTGGCTCATGGTTCGCCCAGAATGTCAGATATGACCAGCCCACTATGTCATGGTACGCCCAGGAGTGTCTTTTCATGTCGCTGGCTCATGGTTCTGCCCGAGTGACAAGTTATCCCTGTTCAGATGGCTCATGGTTCGCACAGAGTGTCAGTATCCCTGTCCGCTGGTCATGGTCTAGCCCCAGAGTGTAGTATCCATGATTCGCTGGCTCATGGTTTGCCCAGAGGCGGCGTGTAGCGTAGGGGGGGCGTTAGTGTCAGTAATCAATGTACGTGGTTCATGGTTCGCCCAGAGTGTCAGTATCCTGTTGGATGGATCTGGTTCGCCAGCTTGTCAGTCATCTTGTAGCTGGTTCATGGTTCGCCCAGAGGAGTGTCAGTATCCCTGTCGCAGCTGGCTAATGGGTTCTTTGCCTGTAGGTGTCAGTATCCATGTCCGACTGGCTCACTGGTTTGCCAGAGTGTTCAGTATCCCTGTCCGTCATGACTAGATGGTTCTTACAGAGTTCGTGAGTTATCCTGTCCACTGGCTCTGCTGTTTGTCACAGGGAGTGTCAGTATCACTGTCCCCCTCCTTTCCTGATGGGTTTCATGGGTTCGCCAAGAGTGTCGAGTATCCCTGTCCGCTGACTCCATGGTTCTCGCCAAGAGTGTGAGTATCCCTGTACACGCTGGTATGGTTCGCCCGGTGTCAGTTTCCCTGTCGGCTGGGATCATGGTTCGACCAGAGTGTCAGTATCCCAGCCACTAGCGTCACTGGTACGCACAGAGTGTCACTATCCCTGTCCACTGGCTAAGGGGATTGTGCGCCCAGAGGTGTCAGTTCCTGTCCGCTGGATCCATGGTTCGCACAAGGAGTGTCAATATCCTGTCCGTCACCCGCTGGCTATGGTTCGCCCAGAGTGGTGAGTATTCCCTGTCCGCTGGCTCGTTGGTTCGCCACAGAGTTGTCAGTATCCCTGTCCGCTGGACTGACTCATGGTTCGTCCAGAGTGTCAGTATCCATGTCCGCTGGCTCATGGTTTAGCCCAGGTGTCAGTACCGTGTCCGCTGGCTCATGGTTCGCCCAGAGGTGTCGTATCCCGTTGTCCGCTGGCTCTATGGTTCGTAATCAGAGTTGTCAGTATCACTCGTCCGTGGTTCATGGTTCGCCAAGAGTGGTCAGTATCCCATGTCCGCTGGTTCATGGTCTCGCACAGATTTGTCAGTATTCATGTCCGCTGGTTCTTGGTTCGCCATGAGTGTCAGTATCCTGCCGCTGGCTCATGGTTCGCCCAGAGTGTCAGGTATCCATGGTCAGCTGGTCTTGGTTCCGCCCAGAGTGTCAGTATTCCTGACCGCTGGCTCATGGTTCGCACAGGTGTTGTTATCCCTGTCCGCTGCTCATGTTTCACCCAGGAGTGTCATTACCCTGTCCGCTGGCTCATGGTTGCGTCCAGAGTGTCTGTATCCCTGTCCGGCTGCTCATGGTTCGCATAGAGTGTCAGTTTCCTGTCCGCTGGTCATGGTTCGCCCAGAGTGTCAGTATCCCTGTCCGGCTGACTCATGGCCTTCACCAGAGTGTCAGTTTTTATCACCTGTCTGTGGCTAATGGTTCGCCCCAGTAGTGTCAGTATCCCTGTCCGCTGGCTCATGGTGACGCCCAGAGTGCAGTATCCTGTTGCTGGATCATGGTTCGTCCAGAGTGTCGTATCCCCTGTCCGCTGGCACATGGTTTGAACAGCAGTGTAAGTATCCCTAGTCCGCTGGCTCATGGTTCGCCAAGAGTCGTCAGTATCCCTGTCAGCTGGCCTAAAGGTTCGCCAGAGTGTCCAGATATCCCTGTCACGCTGGCTCAAGGTTGCGCCAGAGTGTCAGTTATCCCTGCTTGCTGGGTCATGGTTTTCCCAGAGTGAGAGTATCAATGTCAGATGGCTCGATGGTTCTACCCAGAGTTGTCAAGTATCCACTGTCCGTATTGCTCATGGTTCGTTACAGAGTGGAGTATCCCTGCCGGCTTGGCTCGTCATGGTTTCACACAGAGCTGTCAAGCTATCCCTGTCGCTGCTCATGATTCGACAGAGTGTCAGTATCCCTGTCCGTGAATATATGGTTCGCCCCCAGAGTGTCAGTATCCCTGTCCGCTGGCTCATGGTTCGCACAGAAGTGTCAGAATCCCTGTCCGCTGGGCTCATGTTTCGCACCAGCAGTGTCAGTATCCCGCTGTCAGCTGGCTCATGGTTCGCCCAGAGTGTGCAGTTTTTATCCATGTCCGTGACTAATTGGTTCATACAGAGTGTGAGTATCCACTGTCCGATGGCTCATGGCTTTCGCACAGAGTGTCCGTATCACTTCCCGCTGGTTCATGGTTTCAGTACAAGTGTGTCTGTTTCCATGTCCGCCTGAATCATGGTTCGCCCAGATGTGTGTGTATCCCTGATCCACTGGCTCATGGTTCGAACAGGAGTGGTCAAAAGTATCCCTGTCCGCTGGATCATGGTCTCGTCCCAGAGTGTCAGTATCCCAGCCCACTAGGTCATGGTCGCCCCAGAGTGTCACTATCCCTTGTCCGCTGGCTCATGGTTCGCCCAGAGTGTCAGTATCCTGTGTCCACTGGGTCATGGTTCGCCAGAGTGTCAGGTATCCATGTCCGGCTGGCTCATTGGTTCGCCCAGAGTGTCAGTATCACTGTCCGCTGGGTTCATGGTTCTCAAGAGTGATCATTATCCACTGTCCGTGGCTCATGGTTCGCCCAGAGTGCAGATATCCTTGTCCGCTGGCTAATGGTTCGCCCTAGTGTTGTCGTTATCCACTGATTCGGACTGACTCATGGTGCGGCCACAGAGTGTCTGTATCATTGTTCTGCTGGCCTCATGGTTCACACGAGTGTAGTACCCTGTCCGTGGCTCATGTTTCGCCAGAGTGTCAAGTTTCCCTGTCCGTGGCTTCATGGTTCGCCCTGAGTGTCAGTAACCCTGTTCCGCTGAGGCTCTTATGGTTCGCAAAGAGTGTCTGTATCCCTGTCCTGCTGGATCCATGGTCGCACAGAGTGATCTGTATCCTGTCTGCTGGCTCATGGTTCACCCGAGTGTCAGTAATCCCTGTCCGCTGGCTCATGGTTCGCCCAGAGTGTCAGGTATCCCTGTCCGCTGGCTCATGGTTATACAGAGTTGTGAGTCTATACCTTGTCCGCTGGCTCATGGTTCGCCAGAGTGTCAGTATCCCTATTGTCCGGACTCGGCTCATCGGTTCACACAGAGTGTCAGTATCCTGTACGCTGGCTTCATGGTTCTCAGGAGTGTCAGTGATCCCTGTCGGCGTGGCTCATGGTTCGCCCAGAGTTGCTCCAGTTCAGAGTATCCCTGTCCGCCTTGCTCATGGTTCTGCCCAAGTGTCAGTATCCCCAGTCCGCTTGCATATGGTTGCCCAGAGGTGGTCAGTATCCCGTGCCGCTGGCTCATGGTTCGCCCAGAGTGTCAGTTATCCCTGTCCGTGGGCTCATGTTCACCCAGGTATCAGTCTCCCTGTCCGCTGGTCTCATGGTTCGCCAGGATGTCTGTATCCTGTCGCTGGCTCGATGGTTCGCCCCAGAGTGTCAGTATCCCTGTCGCTGGGCTCATGGTTCGCACAGAGTGTCAGGTATCCCTGTCCGCGTGCTCTGGTGTCAGCCCAGGAGTGGTCAGTATCCCTGTCCGCTGGCTCTATGGTTCGCCCAGAGTGTCAGTATCCCTGTCCGCTGGCTCATGGTTTTACAGAGTGTGAGATATCCCTGTCCGATGGCTCATGGTTCGCCCGCGAGTGGTCAGTGTATCCCTGTCCGCTGGTGCCAGGTTCACACAGTAGTGTCAGTATCCCTGTCGCTGGCTCATGGTTCGTATCAGAAGTGTCAGAATATCCCTGTCGGCATGCTCATGGTTCGCCCAGAGTGTCAGTTCCCCTCTCCGCTGGCTCATGGTTCGCCAGAGTGTCAGTATCCCGTCCGCTGGGCTCATGGTTAGCCCAGAGTGTCAGTATCCCTGTTCCTAGCTCATGGTGTCGCCAATAGAGTGTCAGTATCCATGTCCGCTGGCTCATGGTTAACCCAGCGTTCAGTCTCCCTGTCCGTTGGCTCATGGTACGCACCAGAGTGTCAGTATCCATGTCCGCTGGCTCTGGTTCACCAGAGTGTCAGTATCCCCTGTTCAGCTGGCTGCATGTTAGCACAGAGTGTCAGAATCCCTCTCCGCTGGCTCATGGTTCGCATAGAGTGTCAGTATCCCGGTCCGCTGGCCTCATGGATCGCACGCAGAGTGTCTGTCATCCTGTGACGATGGCCTCATTGGTTCGCACAGTGATGTCAGATCCCTGTCCGCTGGCTCATGGTTCGAACAGAGTGTCAGGTATCCCTGTCCGCTGGCTCATGGGAGATCGCCCAGAGTGTCAGTATCACTGTCCGCTGGCTCATGGTCTAGGCCCAGAGTGTTTTTCATGGTATCCATGTCGGCTGGCTATGGTTCGCCCAGACGTGACTGGTATCACTGTCTGCTGGGCTCTATGTGTTACCCAGAGTCTCAGTTATCCCTGTCTGCTGGCTCATGGTTCGTCCAGTAGTGTAAGTATTCCTGTCAGCTGGCTCATGGTTCGCCAAGGAGTTGTCAGTATCCCTCGTCCGGACTGGCTAATGTTCGCCCAGAGTGTCAGATCCCTGTCCGCCTGAGCTCTTGTTTCGCACAGAGTGATCTGTATCCATGGGGTCTGGCTGGCTCGATGGATTCCCCATCGAGTTTCAGTATCCCTGTCAGCTGGCTCATGGTTCGATCAGAGTGTCTGTATCCTGTCTGCTGGTCATGGTCATCACCCAGCGAGTGTCAGTATCCCTGTCACTTGGCTCATGTTCGCCCAGAGTGTCAGGTATCCGTGTCCGCTGGTCTCATGGTTCGTCCAGAAAGTAGTCAGTATCCCTGTCGCTGGATCAGGGTTCGCACAGAGTGTCCAGTATCCCGTTCCCGCTGGCTCATGGTTCGCGAGTGTCAGTATCCCCGTCCGCTTGCTCATGTGTTCGCCAGAGTGTCAGTATCCCTGGTCGCTGGCTCATGTGTTCGCCAGGAGTGTCAGGTATCCATGTACGCTGGGCTCATGGGTTCACCAGAGTGTCGTATCCCTGTCGCTACGGACTCATGGTCTCGGCCAGAGTGTCAGTATCCCTGTCCGTGGCTCGTGGTTCGCAACTGGTGTCAGTTCCCTGTCCGCTGGCTCATGGTTCGCAAGGAGTGTCTAGTATCCATGTCCGCTGTGCTCATGGATCGCACAGAGTGTCAGTATACTGTCCCGCTGGTCATGGTTCGTCCCAGAGTGTCAGTATCAATGTCCCAATGGCTCATGGTTCGCACAGAGTGCAGTATCCCTGTCACCGCGTCGTCTCATGGTATCGCACAGAGTGTCAGTATCCTGTCCGCTGGCTCATGGGTTCACACAAGAGTGTCAGTATCCTCTTCGTTCCGCTGGACTCAATGGTTCGACAACTGAGTGTCAGTATCCCTGTCCGCTGATCTTTAGTTCGCCAGAGTGTCAGTTCTCCATGTCCGCTGGTCATGTGTTCGCACAGTGTGTCAGTAGACCTTGTACGCGGCTCATGGTTATCGCCCAGAGGGTCAGTATCACTGTCCGCTGGCTCATGGTTCGAACAGAGTGTCTGTCTGCAACGCTGGCTACATGGTTCGCCCGAGTGTCTGTACTGTAACGCTGGCTCATGGTACGACAGAGTGTCTGTCTGTACGATGGTCATGATTCACCCAGAGTGTTGTCTGCTAACGCTGGCTCATGTTTCGCCCAGAGTGTCTGTCTGTACCGTTAGCTCATGGTCCCGCCCAGAGCATCCGTTAGCTCATGGTCCCGCCCCAGAGCGTCCGTTAGTTCATGGTCACGCCCAGAGCGTCTGCCTAGCTCATGGTCCCGTCCAGAGCATACCTGTCTCTCGCTCATGGTCCCGCACAGAGTGTCTGCATAGATCTGGGATCCCGTCCAGAGTGTCATGCCTAAGCTCTTGGTCCCGGCCCAGAGCGTCTGCCTGGCTCATGGATCCCGCCCAGAGCGTCTGCCCAGGTTCTATTGGCCCCACACCAGATGCGTCTGCTAGCTCATGGTCCCGCACAGAGGTTCTGCAGGTAGTCATGTTCCCGCCCAGAGCATCTACCTGCTCATGGTTCCGCCCAGAACGTTGCACTAGCTATGGTACCACTCACGCGTTTCACCCACCATTTCTGCCTAGTGCCCTGTTTATTCCTCCTGTGCACCTCTATTTCCTAGGTATTCCCCGTACTGGCTATGCAGCCTGTAATTTGGTTTTGGGGTTGCCCCCAGAATTTTCGGTCCCCAGACCTAGGGGGAACTTCCATTTTGTGGATTGGAGGAGGTGGGGGCTTAAGGATGGGGGTACTGTCACGGTCCATGCCGCGTTCGTCCTTCGCCGCGGCCTCTGCTGTCACCGTGTGTGTTCCTGTCGCCGCTGCTTCCCACCTGCGGTTGCTGTGCGGCTTTTCCCATACTGGCCATGTTGCTCCTCCATCTTGGCTGCTGCACTGATTCCTGTCTCTATAGAGGGCGGCGGCCACTTCTTCCCTTCCTTTATTCCCACAGTGTGCAGCGGGGTTGGGCTTCTTCTACCAATCCACTTCCACCTGTGGGTTTATAAGTCTGTTCCTCACAATACTCCCTGCCTGATACTTGTTGTGTCATGTTGTTGCATGTTGTTTCTTGTTGTAGTCTGTTGCTGTGGTTTCCTCTATATTTGGTTAGTCTCTATGTTGGTCTCCTTGTGTCTGTGTCTTTGTCTGTGTCTGTGTATTCTCTGCCTGTGTTCCTGTCCTGGTCGTGCCTTGGTTCCTTGCCTGTGTTTAGCTTAGTCTCTGCTTGTTCTTGGTGTTGTTTTCAGTCCGTCTATGTATTGTTCCTTTGCCTTATGTTTTATCCTCCTGTTTGGCATCCGTTTTGTCCTGTCTTTGTTTGTACCTGCACATATATTTTCCTAGTCTGCTTTGTCTCTGTTCCTATTCTGTTGGTGCCTAGCTTTGGCACTTCTGGCCTGTCTGGTCAGCTGCCACTGCTGGGGACTGCTCTAAGGTAGCACCTAGTGGCTGTTGGGGTAAGCCATCCTTACCATCAAAGGCTCTGTGAAAATGTCCGACGGCCACTTAGTTTCGCCCCCTTGAAGCAAGCCCGGCAGTGGTCCAGTGGGTCCACTACCCACTATACCCGCTCATCCGTTACAGAGAGGTGTCAACAAGGCCTATGATAAAAGGAACACCATTCCTACTGTAAAGCACAGAGGTGGATCGCTAATGTTTTGGGATGTGTGAGCTACAAAGGCACAGAAAACTTGGTCAAAGTTGAAGGAAAGATGAATGCAGCACGTTATCAGCAAATACTGGAGGCAAATTTGTACTCATCAGCCTGGAAGCTGCGCATGGGAAGTTGGGATGTTCCAACATGACAACGATCCAAAACATAAGGCCAAGTTAGCCTATCATTGCCTACAGCAGAACAAAGGGAAGGTTCTGGAGTGGCCATCTCAGTCTCCAGACCTCAATATAATGGAGCCACTCTGGGGAGATCTCAAGCGCACAGTTCATGCAAAACAGCCCAGGAATTTACAGGAACTGGAGGCTTTTTGCCAAGATGAATAGGCAGCTTTATCATCTGAGAAAATAAAGAGCCTCATCCACAACTACCACAAAAGACTTCCAGCTGTCATTGATATTAGAGGAGCAATACCCGGTATGAAGAACTGGGGTATGTAAACTTTTGATCAGGGTCATTGGGATGTCTTTGGTTGTCATTATGATATAAAAAGATTAAACCCAGTAGTTTGACAATAAATGGCTTCACCCAACCACTAAACATGAGTGGAAAATAAGTTTTTGTGTTATCATTTATATTCTCTGAAAAAAGGTCAACAAAGCAAAAATTCTGTCGGGGTATGTAAACTTTTCAGCCCAAAGAATATAGTTTTTATGTTATTATTTGACCTATCAATATTACCCCATATAATGTCATGCTATAGAGTCATGATCTAGATGTTCTAATGAATGAGTTTCGTCACTTCATTTAGACCATACAGATTCAGACATTGTAGCTGGTATATCCAGAACATTTCGCATTTAATGAGTTTTTCATATCCATTGTTTACGTGTTCTGGTATATGATCTATTAGCGTTAAGAAGATGCCTTTTTGATCTCCTCCATGAACTTCTTGCCATATGACATGAGACGCTATGTGCCTGATAATGTTTCCTAATGTTTAGTCTATGGCTGTTCATTCTTTTATTTATTTATTTTTGGGGGTTTCTTTGCTGCCTTTTAAAACGTTTTTTTATATGAACATTTTTTATAAAATAGATTATTTCGTACATGCTACTACAAATCAGAAAATGTTTTTAAAAAAAAAAAACTTTATTTTGAATTTTTTTGAACTAAGGGAAAAAGCCCCCTAAACCCCCTTATATTACAATTTTAAACATTTTTTTTTAAAATTGCTTTAAAAACCCATCCGGGGTTTTTTTAAAGGCCTGGGTTTCAAAAGGGCCTTTTTTTTGCCGGGGAAAATTGGCCCCCGTACGCGCCCGGATTTACCTTTAGTACGGCCCAATCCGCCGGAGCCCATTACAGTAATCCACATTTCCCTCATAGAGAACAGGGGAAATTCCGCGCCCTCCCCCGCTCCGGCCAATCCGCCGCGGGGGAAAAAGTGACATGCACTTTTTTTTAAAGGGCCCGCGTCCCGCCCTAAAAAAAGAAATTGTCTAGGGGGCCGGGGGGGCAAAAAACCCCCGGGGGCTGCGTTTCGGGCCCCGGGGCCCCCCGTCCCGCCCCTTATTAAAGGGCGGATTTGTAAAGCTCAAAAAAGGGCCCCCCAAATCCGTCGGGAATAAGCCTTTTAGAACAGGGCCCTTACTTGTTATAATTATTTTGTTAGGGTTTTCCCGAAACTTTTACAAGGAACTTTTTATTTCCTTTCATGAGTCACTTTTGGGAAAATCATAAGCGGGAGTGGATAAATTTAAATTTTTTAAAAAAGGGATCGTTCAATAAAATTGGGGCCGTTTTTTGATATATTGACCTGAAAAATAAAAGTGAAAAAGCTGAAATTTTTGTAATAAAACTTGTCTTATCTAGGGTTTTTTTTTACAACTCTTGATCTTTTTTCCTTTTGGGTTTCTGATTTCTATAGCATTTTTTTGATAAAATTTATAATTGTTTTTAGATTTTCCCCCGATCTCTTTAATTTTTTCCCTGGATTAATCCCCGGGGTAATTTTTTTCCCTTTTACCCTTTTTAAAAGGAAATAACATTACTAGTTTTTGACCCCTCCCGGGCAGTTTATTTTGACTCTCCCCAGGCTTCTGTAGCTGTCTGATTCATTAGGGTCCAAACAAAAAAAGGGAAATAATAAAATATATATATTTTATATAAAAAAATATATATTATATAAATTATATATTGTGGGGATGAAGCTGGGCATTAGCAAAAACACACCGTTCGTAGTAAACTTTTTTTAGTCTTTTGGGCCCAATTTTTTGGGCCAAAGATTTATACAGCCAACAAAAAAAAAAAACAAAAACGGGCTTAACTTAAAGGCCCAACAAAAATACAAACACACAGTCCTGTAAATAACTCACATTCTCTGAAAAATTTTCAGCAGTTTTTAGGTTTTTTTTTCCCCACCCAGACCCGGGGAATGGGGGTATCCAGGGGAACGCCCCAGCTGCAGTTTCAAACTTCCACGTCTTTTCCAGTCAAGCAACCTCTGGCGAGAACCACCACCCCTTTTCCTCCAAACTTCCTGCCTTAAGTATCCCCCCTCAAAACCGGGCCGGGATACGGGGAGCAATCCCCCCCACCCTCCCTTTTTTAATTGCTCCATTAAAGCCTGACCCCAAATTCACTCCCAAATTCGGGCATCATACTAAAAAAAACAAATGTCAGAAAATCAATCGATCCCTTACGAAATGGCTAACAGCTTTATTTCCCCCGGATCAAAAACCTCTTGACACCGTATGACCTTTTAATACGGCACCTTTTTCCTCTCACATACCCCCCCCCCCCCCCCAAACCGGGGGGTTTTGGGGGCACCTTTCCGCCCCAACGTCCTTTTCTTGAAGGGCATTTTCTTTTCCCTTTTTTGTTTGTTTTGCCGGGCCCTATGTTCTACGGTGAACCAAAAATCCTGCGGGGGCAAGGAACCAGCGGAAACCCCATTATTCCTTTTTCTTCTCCCTCTTCCACATGAGGGGGGCATGGCCCGGACACAAGCCTAAATTTTTCCCTGTAACGGGTTAGCCCTGGGGAGCCCCAATGCCCCATTTAAGGGCCCAAAGGCTTTCCCTTCTCAATAAAGGCTTTTAATTTTCCTTTTCGGGCCGGGGAAAATTTTCCCTCCCTTAAAGGTATATCAGGGGGTTTTGCTTTTTCCCCCATTCCCCCAACCGGGAACATAACGTTTCCCCAAACCCCCCTCAGGCATCTGTCTTGACCACAAATTCCCCGGGATAAAACCCCTGGTTTACTAACACTTGGTTCCCCAAACATGGGGGCCTTTTTGAGCTCCTGGAAAGCCCCTCCCGCCTCAGGAGACCACTTTTTTTTCATTGTTAAACTTCGTGCCCTTTTTAAGTCGGGTCAAGGGAACGGCTTTTTCCCCCCTTTTTCTCAAATTTTGGGGACAAACCTTTTTGATTTTCCCAAAAATTTACCAAAAAAACCCCCTTCCGGGACCTGCTTCTTGGTGAGGGGCGGGGCCCTTTCTGGTTTCGCCCTATTTTAATTCCCCCTTTGAGGCTTTTATTTCCCCCTCCCCCCCAACAATGTACCAAGGAAATCGGGTTTTCCCCCCTCCTTTTCCCAGGGAAACACTTAGTTGGGTAAAACAAAAAACCCGGGCCTTTCCAAAATTTCATCAAGCACACCTTTGGGACTTTTCCAAAGGGGTTTTCCCAAAACCTTGATTTAAGATAAACAATGTAAACTAGGTGGGGGCCGTTTTTGATCTCCTATAGGGTTTTCGGGCACTTGACCCCATACCCTCTGAAAGGTGCAGGGGCCCCCTGCAAACCAAAAGCATTAAACCCCTTTAGTGAAATAAAAACCCTGAGAAAGAGAAAGCATTCTTTTTCCTTAGCGCCCTTTGAGGGGGGGATTGCCAATACCCCTTTGGGTTTGAGGTCAATTTTGCAATATACCACCCCGGGACCTAACTGCTCAAATAAAATTAAACTACCCCGGGTATGGGGAAACCATCCATTTGTGGAAACTTCATTGATCGGGCGAAAATCGTTGCAGAATCCCCATTTTTCCGTTTGGTTTTGGGCACTAGCAAAATGGGGCGGGGACCATCCACTCTTTCCCTTTTCTCAAATCACCCCTGGGTTTTGGGAAATTTTTTCTCACCTTTTTGGAAATGACCTTTCCCGGGGGGGCCTCGGGGCCCCTTTCCAAAAGGGCTTCAGGTTTCCCTCTCACTTTGGGGGGTCTGTGAGGATCTAAAGCTCTTTTAAACAGGGGTACGGCCAGGGTATTGGTGAACAGTCCGATTCTTCTTCAGCATTTCCCCCTAAAATTGTTCCCTTTTGGGAGGGGGATAAGGTTTCTGAGATTTTTATGGCGTTTTATGTGGGCCTTTTCCCTTTTTGGGGTCCCAAGCAAAAACCCGGGGGGCCCTCCCTTTTCCTTCCGGGGTTTTAAATAAAATGTACGTTAAAAACTAAAAAGGGTTTCCCCCTTCCCGGCTGGGGACCTTAAAATTTCACTTTTTAAAACTATCTCGAGGGGCCCCCACTTGGGCGGGGAATTTGTTTTTAAACGGGGGGTTACTAATATTAGTCCCCTGTCTCCCATTTTTAAAAAGTGTCTTTTTCCTGGCGGACCTTTTATAATTCGGGCCTGCTCTTTTTGTGCTTGAAAAAGATGCTCCGGGACAATGGGCATCCCCCTGGACTTTCCTCTCCGCAGTTGGGGCCATATGCTCCACTACCCCTCCTATGAGGGGTAAACCTAAACTCTCCCAAATTTTTTCCCTTGGGCCACATCTAAGCCCCTCTAAAAGCCCTTCCCATACAAAACCAAAGGGGTTTAAAACCCCCTTTGGGGGTTTGGGGTACCTCTCTAATTTAGAACAGTAGGTAGGGTAAGAGAAAAGTCCCAATCCGGGCCCACCCTCTCTAAAAACCATTTTTCCTCAGCAGGGCCCTTTCCCAGGGTCTTGTTAAACCGCTCCACGAAAACCGCCGTCTGGGGGAGGGTAGACTGAAGTGCCATCTTGCTCTTAAATTTAAAAAACCCCCCTTAAAAACAGCTCCCCTTTAAACCTTCGACATGAAAGGTTTTCCCCTTTATCCGTTAAGATCTCCTTTGGGTTTCCCTTTTCGGGAAAAGACTAGAATAGCCCCCGGGAAATTTTTACGGGTTTAGGGTTTCCCTGAGGGGGAAAGGGCCCTTTCGGGGTAAGGGGTGGCGAAAATTAAAAATTTTGACCAGGATGTACGGTGCCCCCCTCCGGTTTATTTCACCAAGGCCCAACCAAATCCTTCGCTATCCAAACCCAAAAGGGAAAAAATGATTGGGAAAGGGAACGGGGCAAACGGAAATGGAAAACCCAGGATGTGCCTGGCAGGGGGGAAAAAAACTGGAAAGAATTCCCTTTCTCCCGGTAACACCTTGGAAAAATAAAAAGGGCGGGTATACCCCGGGTAATCGTTTTGCTGCCCCCTAAATGCCCCCCAAACACAGGGGTGTGGGCCAAACCCCGGCCCCCATCCCTCTATAGGGACCCGGAACCAAAAAACTGCTCTACCCCCCTTTTATCCCGGTTTTTGGGACTCGATACAATAGGTTTTGGGAATTGGGGGAAAAAATGGGGAAACTGACCCCTGGGCCCCCAACCCCGGGGGTTACCCCCCCCTTTGGGGAGAACCGTCACTTTTTCCCGGGCCCCCCTTTTGGGGGTAAAGGGTCCAAAAAGGTTGAGGGGAAACCAAAATTTTTTTCTAGATACCCCCAACTCAGGGACGGGCTCGTCCGATGAGCCCCTTTTTCCCTTTAACCCCCACCGGGTCTAAAAAAAGGGAACTCGGAGTTTTCTCATGTCCGTCCCCTCCCCCCCCCCCCCCCAGGGGCCGGGTCCGGGCACCGTTTGGGTTTTTGGGGCAAAGCGTTTTTCCCCCCCACAGGCCCGAAACAGGGGGCCGGGTCACCGGCCCACAAAAAAAACCCTTGCAATAACCCGGGAAACCACCCCAACTTGTGTGCCCAAAAGGGTCCCCCCGCCTGTCCCGGGTTTTAAAAAAAACCCCGGGCCCCTTTTGATAAACCTTTGTGTCCCCGTGGATACATTTTCCCACAAAATTTTTTTTCCCCAAGGCCCAACACAAAAGGGAGCGTGGCCAATAAGGATGACAAAACCCTGAGTCAATAGTCCTGGGCCCAAAGGGGCCTTCCCGGGAATTTTAAACACATCGGGGGTTCCCCCCCAAATTTTTTGACACACCCCTTTTGGGAAAAAACCCCCGGGAAATTAAACAAAGAGGGAACTGCATTTTTTTTGAAAGGGAGTCCATGGGCCCCGGTTCGTAAAGGGGACACTGGCCCCCTATATGTCCCAGCCCTGCATCTCCAACATACAATACCCCGGGCCCAATTCCCTTTTTTTGGCACCGGGTTCCTAAGGGCCCTCCCCTTTTGGCTTTGGCACGACCCTCCCGGGGATTCTTGATTTCCTGGCTTTCTGTATGCCCCCAGCCCTCTCCGGCCCTCCCCCATATGGGGATTTCGGGTTCCCGGGGGCCCCCCAGGGACCTCTCCATAGCTTTGGAAACCTCTCTACCAGTCCCATGGGGCCCATCTGCCGTCCTGAAAAACACCCTGGGCAACTCGCACTGCACAGAATGGGAAAGGGGTCCCAAAAAGCTTTTCCCTAACCACCCTTTTCCCCAACCCTTTTTGCGCTGGAGGCATGTCTGGGGCCTGCACCCAAATTTTTTGGACCAGATGCAACAAAGTCAAATAGTTTGCGGCCCCTCGGCGTTTTGGGGCCTTTAAAACTGTATGCCCACGGGGTTTTTACCCTCGGGGGACCCGGACCGCAAACAAAAACACCCAGACTGCCAGGCCCCTCTTTTTTTAAAGTTTGGAATTTTCCTTAGCGTCCGTAAGGCGAGGCCCTTTAGGGGGGCCTTTTGGGGCTCCCCATCAGATAAGGGGGCCAGCCCCTCACCAATTTTTCCCGGGGTGGAAATTGCCCCCCGGGTTTGGCAACCTGTTCAAACACCATGAGGAACCCCTCTTTGCCTTCTTCCGGAGCCCTCTTCTGGAGGTTTTTCCCTTTAAACGGTCCTCCGGGGCCCAATGCCCCCGCATAAATAAACCCGGGAGCTGGAGTTTTCCCCCCGGGGCCCGCACGGAAATCCGTTAAAAATTGCCATCTGTTTGCTTTGGGAAAGCTTTTTTCGAACTTGCGCGCCTGCGGGGCTTCATTATGTGCCCCTCTTTTTTTTGCTTTTCCGTGGCTTGTCTCTTTCCTGCAAGGCCTTCCCCAAAGACTTTCTGCTGCTGCCTGTGGCTTACTTTTTGCTGCGGGTTTCCCGCCTAACCAGGTGTTTAAAAATCAGCCCCCCAAAATTAGCAGTTGTAGTTTGGCCGGGTGCTGTTTTTGACCCAGGACATCCCAGGGCGGTTCTCTCCCCACCCTTTCCCCAACTTGTGGGATGTAGCTCAGCAAAAGAAAAAAACCCAACACCTTTCCCGTAGTATACATTTTTTTAGTCCCTTTGGCATTTATTTGGCCCCCAATTAAAACCGCCAAAAAAAAGAAAAAACAAAGGGCCCTTTAACTTCACCCCAAAAAAAAATAAAAACATACAGCCCCGGGTACAAAACCCTACAGCCCTCTTTTAATTTCAGCAGTTCTTGGGTATTTTCCCCCACCCAGATCGGGGGAATGTGGTATCCAGGGGGACGGTAAAGCTGCAGCTAAAAAACTTCCACGTCTTTTTCTCATAAATCAATCTCGACTAAAAAAACCCACCACATCCCATCCCCAAATTTCCCTTTGGCCTTAAGAAGGCCCCAAAAACCCAAAGCCCGGTACTGGGAGAAAATCCACCCACCCCCCTTTTTTGGAATTGCTCCCAAAAAAAGCCGACCCAAAATTCACTGCTAATTCAGCAGCCCCAACAAAAAAAACAAAGGGCAGAAATCATATCGATACTGACGTAGGGGCTAACAGGGCTTTACTTCACCGAACCCAAAAAACCTCGGGGGCATGAAAGGGGACCATTAAAAAACGGCACCTTGTCCCTTTCCACAATAAAAAAATATATATATAATAAATATTATAAATAATATAAAAAAAAAATAAAAAATAAAAACCACAAAACCCAAGTGTTTAAAAAAAGCAGATAACCGAAAACCCCCAAACCCCAAATAAACCCAATTAAATTTTTTCCTTTTTAAAAAAATCAACAGAAAAACACTAAGACAGTCGTATACAGGCATAGACGCTAAACATGTCCCCCCCAGAAACCCAGAAAAAAAACCAATTTTGGAATTCTTGAATTAAAAATCTTATAAAAAAATTCTGATTTTTTTAAAATCAAAAAATTTAAAAAAAAATTTTAAAAAAAATGGCATTACTCCCACAAAAAACAAACAATAATATCAGTACTCCCAA
Organism: Phyllomedusa bahiana; assembly: GCA_025379985.1. Classification (NCBI taxonomy): domain Eukaryota; kingdom Metazoa; phylum Chordata; class Amphibia; order Anura; family Hylidae; genus Phyllomedusa; species Phyllomedusa bahiana. Next base: position 1,995 of record JAODAL010048685.1, on the reverse strand, counting down.
TGATAGTAATTTACACTTTTTGAAAAACAAATGAGTAAAAATTTGAAACCTAAAACGCGTGAGTATTTGCCCTATTAATTTTTTGTTTATGTGGGAGAAATGCCTTTTCTTTTTTTACTTTTTTGTTAAAAATAAATGAAATGCTATTTAAAAAAATTATAATTAAAAGAAGTCATATTGTTTTTTTGGGGGGTTTTCTGGTTAAAATGTTTTTGGGTGTTTTATGCTTGTAAAATTTTTTTCCCCCATTTTTCCCCCTTTCCCACCCCCGGGCAAACGGGTTGGAAGACTTTTTTTCCCCAAATTGGAGCCCCCCCAATCTATATTTTTTTATAAACTAAGAAGCCCAGGGTTTCAATGGGGATTTGGGTTTTTTTTTTAATTTTTTTATCTCATTGTTTAATAGATTTTCCCCGGGATTTTTTTCCTTATGCTGTTAAAATAGCCACAAGAAGATTTTAGGCTAAAACACCCTGCCCCACCCTTTGGCTTTTTTTTTTTCCAAAAAGCTTACAAAAACGGCCCTTTTTCCCTTAAAGAAATGTGTGGTAGGGAAACCCAAATGAATTTGCACTTATGCACAAAACGTGTCTTCCTTTGTATTTAAAGTAAACAATTTGCTCATTAATTAAGTTTTGGTCAATTTCCCGAAATTTCCGGGTTAACCTTCATTTGGGGGCCCGGATTTCTCGGCAAAAAATTTAAATTCTTTCCCCGGGGAATTACTTCGGGAGGGAATCACTTAAAAAACATCCTTTTTTTCCAGGCTGCACGGGACCGGCGGGAAACTGAAAAACGTTGTCCCCAATTTTTAAAAAATGCAGAGGGGAGTTTGGGTTTTTGGTCTTCCCATACAATTTTGGGTGTTTTAGAAATGACAGCCCGGGGAGGGATTTTAAATCTTAGAATCGTTTCCCTATAAATTTTTTGGCCCATTTTAAAGAGGGAAAAAACTGCCCCAAAAAAACTGAAGGGGGGAATTTGTGGGCCGAATAAAGCCCTTTGGCACGAAAACGGGGAAAAAAACCAAAGCTGAGGGGCTCGGGTGGCAAAAATCATTTTACAGAGGGTGGAGTTGACGGGGGCCCAAGCCCAAACAGCAACTTTGGGGTTTCCGAACGGGTGTTAAAAAGGGAAAAATTCTGGAGGGACAAAAACAGGAGAAAGGCCCCACAAAAGGGGCCCAAACAGTGACCCCGGGTGGGTTTAACGGGGGCCCCACACAGCAGAAATAAAGGTCGACGGGTTCCCAAACAATGACAAAAATTTTGTGTAGGTCAGGGCATCACCACAGCAGCACATAAAGGCGGGTCATTTTGGAAACCCAATGACAGGTGTAAGGTAAACGGCAGAAAGCCACAGCAACAGCATGACGTCAGACAGGGGCACAAGGGACCCCAGTGTTTTAGGTCACGGGTGCCCCTCCACAGCAGCAGCATGGGGTTTCAGACATGGCACAATGCTTTCGGAGGTGGAAAAAATAGAGGGGGCCACAGAGTGGGAAAAATAAAAACAAACATCAAATTTACAAAAATTTCAGTGGCACACTAAAAAACAAAGAAAAACCCCCAAGTTATAAAAAAAATATAGGAAATGCTTTAAAACTAAGGAAAAAAATAAAAAACCTGGGACTCTTGGGGTTTTCCCGGGGTTATTTGAAAAAAAAGGATTGATTAAAGGGCCCCCTCCCAACACTTCAAAGGGGTTCCCAGGGGCAGGGTTGAGCCCCCAAACAAATAAAAAAATTTTTACCTTTGCTGGGAGCCTTTTCAGACGGGGCCCCGTTTTTTCCCCGGGAAAGTGAAAAGGCCCTTTCAATTGAATTAACCTCCCGGGAAAAAAAAGGGGTTTTCCTGAAAGCAGAAAAAGCCAAGGGAGATTCCCAAACCTCCCAAATAGACTACAAAAAAAAGGCTTTTCCCAAACTAATATTTTACTTTTAAAAAACCTGTAAGCAAAAGGGAAACCCCCTGAAACCCAATGCCCATACATCTA
>JAODAL010048684.1:0-28796 GCA_025379985.1 Phyllomedusa bahiana | reverse complement strand
GGGCTGCGGCCGTGACCTACCAATCGTCAGTGCCCTGTTGACCTATGCGCTCCTGCCGTGACCTACACACGTGTCATTGTGACACTGTCTGCCCTCATGTTTCTCCTGTGGCTGCTGCCGTGCCTACACACTTTGTCATTGTCCCACTCTGTGGCCTACTCCTGTTTTTGCCACCTCCACAATGTGAGTGTGCCACTGCCTGACCTCATGCTGCTGCTGCCGTGACCTACACACTGTGTCATTGTGCCACTGTCTGACCTCTTTGCTGCTGCTGTGGCTGCTGCCGGACCTACACACACTGTGTCATGTGCCACTGTCTGACCTCATGACTGTTCCTGTGCCTGCTCCCCGTGACCTCCCACACTGTGTCATTGTCCCACTCTGTGGCCTACTCCTGTTTTGCCACCTCCAGAATGTCATTGTGCCACTGTCTGACCTCATGCTGCTGCTGTGGCGCTGCCGTGACCTACACACTGTTTCATTGTGCCACTCCTCTGACCTCATGCTGCTCCTGTGGCTGCTGCCGTGACCTACACACGGTCATTGTCCCACTGTCTGACCTCATGCTGCCCCCTGTGGCTGCTCCCGTGGACCTAAAACACTGTGTCATTGTCCCACTCTATGGCCTACTCCTGTTTTTGTCACCTCCAGAATGTCATTGTGCCACTGCCTGACCTCATGCTGCTACCGTGACCTACACACTGTGTCATTGTGCCACTGCCTGACCTCATGCTGCTGCTGCCGTGCCCTACACACTGTGTCATTGTGCCACTGTCTGACCTCATGCTTCTGCTGTGGCTGCAGCCGTGACCTACACACGGGTGTGCATTGTGCCACTGTCTGACCTCATGCTGCTGCTGTGGCTGCTGCTGTGACCTACACACTGTGTCATTGTCCCACTGTTGACCCCCAATGCTGCTGCGTGGCTGCTGCCCGTGACCTACACACTGTGTCATTGTTCCACTCTGTGGCCTACTCCTGTTTTTGCCACCTCCAGAATGTCATTGTGCCACTGTCTGACCTCATGCTGCTGCTGTGGCTGCTGCCATGACCTACACACTCTGTCACTGATGTTGCCACCTGAGCCCTCAGCTTGTTTTTTTCCAGCTGTCGCTCGCATGACTTTATCAGGCTGCATTCCCCCTTCAGTTTTTTGGTCAGTTTTCCCCTCTTAAGTGCCCAGGGAATTTTATAGTGAAGCGATTCTAAGAGCGGCGGCAGTCATGTGCGTGTCATACTAAAACACAACATTGTATGAAGACCAAACCAAGCTCCCTCTGCATATTTAAGCACGGCACAAGGTTCTACAGCACCCTGCAGACTCTGTGCAGCATGGAAATAGCTGTTTTTTAACGTGATTCATGCCGAAGTAATTCGGAACGAAGTTATTTTTTGCCGAGAAATTCGGCGAAGTGAACGAAACGAATTTCGGGAAATTCGCCCATCTCTAGTGGCAAGACTCTGCGGCAAAAATAGTGTTGCTCAAAGTCTCCGGACTTTGAGAGAAGGGACATTTTAAGGAAACACAGTATGGTTGTCTGAGCAGTGGTTCAAAAGTGGAAAATCAGCAAGCACTGAAAGTGTAGAGGGTCAAGGGAGAGAAAGTAGGGGGGCAAGGGCTGAGTCAGGAGGCACTATTTGGCATGGAGATGGGGGAAAGGATAGTGACACTACTGGGATAAAGGTCAGGGGGAGGGTGGGAACATAACTAAACAGGGTTCCACCTGTGCTGCTTCCTATCTAAGACCCCAATTCTAAAGCACCAGGTCTGGGGCTGAGAGCAGGTGAATTCCCCGGAGAAGCATGGAGAGATTACTACCTACATATTGGGGTGGCCTTATCTACAATTCTGGTGAACTGATCTACCCATATCTTGGGGGCACTCTACCTACCTATTGGGGGCCACCCTCTACTGACCTGCCCCTATCTACCTACCTAACTAATGGGGGGGACTCTAACTACCTACCTACTGGAGGCCTCCTATCTACCTACCTACGGGGGGTGGGGAGCCTAGGCACTTCAGCTGTATAGGACCCTGACATTTCTGATGCCAGCCCTGACAAAAGCAGCTATCAGTGTTATCAGGACTCAATCGGCTGCTGATAAACTGTATAGCTGCCGCCGGAAAATGGACACAGAACAATAAATCAGCTTCCCTTCACTGGCAGGAGTTTTGCAGCTTCAATGTTCACCCACTACATGAGGCCCATTGGCCTCAAGTGCCCCTCCCCTCTATCCCTGCTGATGCCGGACAGTCAAAAAGTTATCTGGTAGCAGAACAGGGATAAAAACATAAAGTAAGCTAAACTTTTTATCTAAAGTGTTTGCTTCTTGCTGCTACTAGGAGCGGAGCAAGTAGGCCCCATTTTATATGCTTATGGCTCAGCCCCCGACAGTTTACCTGCACAGAATCAGCTTCCTCCATCCATTAATATACAGGCAACAGCAGTGGTGCTTCCTCCTCGGCATAACTCATAGTCTGTAGACAATGCTGATTGGTGCAACAGTGGACAGCTCACCCTGCTGACTGCTGCTCCACCAATCAGCTTTGGTGAGTAGAGAGAAAAGTCTTGCTTGACTCTCTCCCACTATCAAGACTGCTGGTATGTTCTCCTTTGCTTGCACCCACCCTCACCAAAGAGATACCAGATTTGATATAAAATACATTGGCAGGCAGGGAGGTGTCAGGCAGGGAGGTGTCGCCCAAGGCACTGGACTCCCCAGTGCCTAATGGGAAATACAGCCCTGCTTATATACTCTATATACAAATGCCACAGTATTGAGTTTTTTTATATTGCTTCCACTAGGTAACCTCATATCCAGTCTTATAGTCCCTTTAATTTTGCTAACAGCATACATCTGATTCAATACAAAAAATGGTTCATTTTTTTCACTCAACTACAACATAGCAGTTTTTTTTAGCTATAGATATAAGCCTTTCTTTAGCAAACATATGTAGCATTAATTTTCTGTATCAAAACAAATCCCATTGCAGCCAATTCATTTCAAACAGTAAGTATGACTGCACATATCTAACAATAACAACCAATGCCACAAAACCTTTGCTTTAAAGGGTTTTTAGTAACAGTTCCAATTTTTGGGTTTAAAGTAGCAGGCTCACCTTATGATGAGAGTCTAATTTTCAGTTTAGTTTGTCCATATTGCCACAGCACTTAGCTGCAGTATTATGTTACAATCAAGTCAATCATATTCTCACTATTGCCACTGTACATATCTGCAGTACTATATAACAATCATTTTCTCACTACATCCCATGGATTGGAGATGCCATATAGTTAAAATACAAACCCACGCTCTGACACCTTGTCTATGACTTTTCTCTTTACACATCTTATATATGTAAATCAGAGATCTTGCTCTGCCCCATATCCGCCCGCCTATCTTGTTTATCTCATACTAGCAACCTTTCTTTCTGGTGACTCTCAAAACTGGCCTTGGGCAAGGAAAGAAGAAAGTCAAAATCAATCAAAAAGAAACGGAGAACTAACCCATTAACATGCAACAAAAATCATCTTTATTAACCCCTTAAGGACCCAGCCTGTTTTGACCTTCCTGACACAGCCCTATTTTTGAAATCTGACATTGCAATTTATGTGAGAATACTTTTTGACCTTTTACCTATCCAGTGATTCAAGAATTTTTTCTCTGACACTTTGTGTTTTAAATTAGTAAAAAATTTTTATCCTTAAATCCTTTTTTTTTTGTGAAAAATTTTAAAATTTCATGAAAATTTGGAAAAATTTGCGATTTTGAAAGTTGCAAAATTTCGCGTGCAAGACATAATTATTCCCACAAAATATTTTAAAAACTGCTCTCCAAGCCCCACTATGGGTTTGGCATCTTTTTTTTAAATGTCTTTTTTTTTTTTTTTTTACGACATTAAGGACAGAAAATTTCAAAAAACTTTTTTTTTAGGGACCACTCCTTTGACGTGGTTTTAGGGCCTACATGTTAGATCCCCCCCATAAGTGATGCCATTTGAAAACTAGACCCCTTAACGTATTTACAACATATTTTGGAATTTGATAATCCTTTTTTGAAAATTTCACAGATATTAAAGCAAAGTGGGTGAAATTTCAAAATTTCCTTTCTTTGCGATTTTCAATATTTTTCCATTTTTCACTGGAAAACGGGAAAAGTGACCGGAAACAACTTAAAACAATTCCCCCCGGTTGCCCTTTTTAAGAATCCCATATTGGCCCTAGGCATTATTTTGGGTCAAACCCTAACCCAGAATAGGGGGGCACCTACGGACTTGGGGGCTCATTTTTAATACGATTTTTATTTAGGCGCCATTTAGGGTTTGGGGACACCCCAAGGGGGCTAAAACTTTAAAAAACACCCCCAATAACCCATATTGGAAAAATACACCCCTTTAAAGGAAAATTTTCCAGGGGGGCATTGAGTATAAGCCCCCCCAGTGATTCACAAATTTTTTTTTTGCATAAGGCTGTGAAATTAAAAAAATTTTTTTTTCAATAATCTGCAAATTTTCTTTAAAATGTTTCTATATACAAGGAATCCCGGAAAAAAAAAAACCCTAAAACTTTGTTTAAAACAATTTCTTCCAAGTTCGGCAATACCCCACTTGGGTTTAAACTGCTGTTTGGGCGCATGGCAGGGCATATAAGGGGGGGAGCGCTATTTGGGTTTTGGAAAGCAGATTTTGGTGGGCCATGTCGCATTTGCAAAGCCCCCAAAGTACAAAAGGGGAAACCTTCCAGAAGTCACCCCATTTTTATTCAACACCCATCAGGGATCTCACAGGGTGTATCTGCTTTTTTTCAAACAGGGGTTTCCCTAGTTTTTTTTAGCATTGGGCAATGAAAATGGGGGAAAAAACCCGTTCGTCATTGTTTTTTGATTTCAAAATTTTACAGCTTTGCCGGCATGTAAAATGATGTGTAACTTTACTATGGGGGTCGGTTTCAAATTCAAAGAATAGATTTTTATATAGTTTTTTTGTTTATTTACTTTTTCACAGTAGAAATACTCTATAAAAAATTTTGTTTTTATGTTGTCCTATTCTGAAAAACCTAATTTTTTATTTGCGTGTGCAGACTGTGATGGGGTTTTTTTTTGCGGGATGAGTTGAAGTTTTTATTGGGGACCCTTATGGGGGGCATTGTGCTATGTTCACTTTTTATTAAGGGTTTTTTTGAGATTTTTTGAACAAAAAAATACAATCTTGGTAGTGTTTTTTTATTTTTTTTTTTTTATAGCGGTCATGTACGGGATATATGACAGGTGCTTTACTCAGCGGTACGATACATTACACCAACCCCAATTGTATATTTTTTATGTTTTACTCCTTTTAACAATAAAAAACCCCTTTTATTAACCCAAAAAATAAGTTTTTGCATCGCCCTGTCGAGAGCCATAATTTTAAATTTTTTGTGCTTGGAGCTGTTAGGACTTGTTTTTTTCGAGATGAGTTTTAGTTTTTATTAACATTTTGAGGGACAAAGGGTTTTTTGACGCTTTTTGACCCTTTTTTGGGGCCAAGGTAAGAAAATACTGCAAACCTTGTATTTTTTTTATTTTTTTTTTAAAGGGGCCCCCGTTCAGTACCGTGATAATTATTTTTTCTTTGGGTCGCTACGATTATGGCGATACCCTATTTATATGGTTTTTTATGTTGAAGCACTTTAAAAAAAGAAAAGTGTTTTTAGTGTGTAAAACAATATTTATGCATCACTATCTTCTGAGAGCTATATATTTTTTATCTCCTCCTGCGTCTCTCTTAGTTATTGTGACCCGATGGTCACGATAATTAAGGGGTTAACCGCCCACCCCCTCCCCCCCCCCCGGAGCGCGCCGGGGGCGGGGCCGACGCGGCGGGCTGGCCGCTGGAATATACAGCTGACACCCCGCGCCGATCGCGCGAACTCTGCTTTAGAGTTTGCGCGATCCTCAGGACATATCCATACGTCCAGGTGCGTGAACCCCCAAACGACCTGGACGTATGGATACGCCTAAGGTCGTTAAGGGGTTAAACATAATTTCGGCAAAAACCATATGAACAGGTATTTATCTGAGCTTACCAATGTCACCTATCTTCGGATCAGTTAGAACTGACACCGAAGGATTCTAGGTAATTTAGATCCTCTGGACCACCTTGAGGGTAGATGGGAAGTTACTAGCGGTGGCAGCCGACATGCAGGACAAGAACACCTGGTACTGGCAGAGTTGATGGGTCACAGCAGGTGTAGTCATAGGCAGGTAACCGTGTCCTTGGCACGTTGAGAGGCAGGTACAAATTTGAATAACCATAGTCAGGTAACAGAATCCCAAGCAGATTGGTAAAACGTCAGGATAATAGCAGGAAACAGACTGGTACAAGAACAGGAACAGCTGGACTAGAACAGGTAACACAGGGGTTAACACAGGAACAACAGAAACCAGCAGCAGTGGTCAGGTGCTCAGATGGACATAAAAATCACCTAAATCACAGGAGTCCGTAGATCATTGGACAGGTAATTAAGACACTGTCTCTTTAAATCCAGACCAGCGGGTGGGGCACCCCTTAGAGAGTGTGTGCAGACACAGACAGGAACACAGCTAAGTGAGTACTCAGAAATGTAGGACACAGCAGGGAGTGGCTTGCAAGGAGACAGGACTGCAACAGCAGGTGCAGGAGACTGGGGACACAGCAGAAACATGGCCATTCTAGCGATAATCGCAGCATGAAGTGTAACAGCAGCAAACAAGTACGGGGCAAGGAGCATAGCAGAGACACAGGCACATTTGTGCCCTAGACCACAGTGTGAACCGTGACAGTACCCCCCCTTAAAGCCCCTTCAACAACTTGGAGCAACCACTTCCTCGGATTTTCAAGAAAAGTCTACAGAGGGGATGACTAGCCAGTCCCGGAAAACTTCTTGGACTACAGGGTAAACAGAAGCTCTGGACGAAACCATGACTAAGCAGGTACAGGAGCTCTTGGCGAACCATGTGCCAGTGGGTACAGAAGCTCTGGGCAAACCAAGAGCCAGCGGGTACAGGAGCTCTGGGCGAACCATGAACCAGTGGATACAGATGTTCTGGACTGGCAACGGCAACAATGGCAACGGGAGGTTGAGCTACTATAGGTACAGGTGCTGGAGCTAATGGTACTTGATCAAGGCGTGCAGTAACGGACTGTAGTTTCTGCAAAAGGTGGTTTCAAATAGATGCCAATATGGAATAAAACGGCTGCTAAATGCTGGATTTCAGGCAAAGTCACTTCAACGGAATCCAGTGTCAGTTCATTCTGTCATGTATCTTAGGACTGACACCAAAGAACGCCGAGTAATGTGGATACTCTGGGCCACCATGAATGTAGATGGTAAGCTATTATTAGTAGCAGCCAACATGCAGGACAAGGACACCAAGTACTGGCAGAGGTGACGGGTCACAGCAGGTGTAGCTGCAGGCAGGTAACTGAGTCCTTGGCACGATGACAGGCAGGTGCAAACGTGCATAACCATAGTCAGGTAGCAGAGTCCCAGGCAGGTAACAGACTGGTACCACATCAGGATAACCGCAGGAAATAGACGGGTGCAATAGCAGGACCCGCAGGAGCTAACTGGTACAACAGCCGGAACAGAGGGAGTAGAAGCAGGTAATACAGGGGTTGACACAGGAACAACAGAAACCAGCAGCAGTGGTCAGGAGCTCAGATAGACATTAATGAACTGAGCAGGAACAGAGGCAGGAAGTTCCTTAAATCACATGAGGCCTTAGATCATTGGACAGGTAATTGGGACACTGTCCCTTTAAATTCAGATCAGTGGGCAAGTGCAACCTCTAGAGAGTATGAGCAGGCATAGACAGGAACACAGATAGGTGAGGAAACATGGGACACAGCAGAGATCGGCCTTCATGTAGACAGAACCGCCGCAGCAGGTGCAGGAGACTGGAGACACAGCAGAAACATGGCCATACCAGCAAGAACCGCAGCATGAAGTGTGACAGCAGCAAACAGGTACGGGGCCAGGAGCCCAGCAGAGACACAGGAACGTCCGCAGTCCGTGCCTTGGACTGCGTCGGGAACCGTGACAACTAACATAGACGTAACAACACATGCAGTAAAAAGTACATACATGATTAACAGCGTTCTATGACTGTCAAAGTATAGGAAGCATATACTGAGTATTTCAATCTCAGTATCCCCAATTCATTATAGCATGCACTAATAACCTAATGCAACCTTAATAACATTACCCATAGTGGAGTCTGCAAATAGTGTTGTGTGTAACCACCCCAATGCGCGTTTCACACTAATTGCTTCTTCAGTGGAGATAAAACATCCTTATCCATCTCTCTATATACTCAATGGCCAAGCAATCACATGATCAGACACACCAAATCCTGCCATTCTAGTGGCGCATGTGTACTGTTCAATATGGGTCCCTCTGCTCCCCATTTTCGAAATTAGATACAACTGTGCATGAGTCAAGTGCACTTTCCAGTCTTGCTCAGTGTGTCCCCATTGAGTGGGGGATGGCGCAACAGGAACTATGTTGAACAGTACACATACACCACTAGAATGCCATGGATTAGTGTGTCTGTTCATATGGTCACTTGGCCTCAGACTATATAGAGAGATGGATAAGGATTATTTATGCCTCCTGAAGAAGCAATTGGTACAAACATGCACCTATTGGCATTCTCCACAATAGGTAGTGTTATCTAGTTTGCTTTATGCAATTAGTGTAGGCTACAATAAATTGAGGAGATTGAATTAATTTACAGATGTAACAGAGTTCATGTTGACTATAATATCATAGGTTTTGTGTTATCTGCTCCTATTTGTAAATTCAGGCTGCTGAAAACATTGAAAAGTTGAGATAACACACTGTATGATGCCGCGTTATCTATTGTACGTCAAGTTAAAGTTTTGCTACATCTGTACTTTGCATTTACTTACTATACGTTGTTAGACTTCCACTACTGTAGTACTTTTAACTGCATGTGTTGTTACTTCTGCATTAGTTAATAAACTCTGATATATACTGTTGTCTAAGGTTTTTTATAAAATTGTTTTTAACCCCTTAAGGACCCTGCGATTTTTTTAGTTGACATGTTCGTTTTTCCCTCCTCGCCTTCCCAGAGCCATAACTTTTTTATTTTTCGACCTACATAGACATTTGAGGGCTTTTATTTTGCGGGATAAGATGTACTTTCTAACGGTGTTATTCATATTACTATAGAATATACTGGAAAACCGCAAAAATAAATTCCAAGTGGGACAAATTGTGAAAAAAAACAAACCTGTGCCATGTTTGCAGGTTTTTTGCTTTTACGGCATTCAATGTATGGTAAATATTATGTGTTATTTGTATTTTGCAGGTTGATACGCATCTGCCATTATGTTTTGGTACCGTAAAAAATTCCAAACTTTTTCTATTTCTGAAATTTTTGCCACTGCGCCATTTTGTGCGACCAATAACATTTTTGTAGTAACACCTATGGATGTCAGTGAGGGTGATTTTTTTTGCAGGCTGAAGCGTACTTTTTATGGCTAGCAGTTTGGAATGCATGCAACTTTTTTAATCACTTTTATTCCAATTTGTTTGCGATGTGAAATGACCAAAAAACGCAATTTTAGCATTTGGAATTTTTTTTTCTTCTACGGCGTTCAGTACACAGGATAAATGATGTTATATTTTTTATAGATCTGACTTTTTCGGACGCGGCGATACCAAATATTTGTAACTTTTTTATTATTTTATTGTTTTTATTTGTAAAATGGGGAAAGGGAGTGATTTGAACTTTTAATACTTTTTTTGTACTTTAAAACTTTATTTATTTTTTTACTTTAACATTGAGTCCCCCTAGGGTTCTTCACCATTAGGGGGCGCGATCGTCAATAAGCCTAATGCATTGCATAAGCAATGCATCAGGCTGTACCAAGATGGCTTTTTTTTCCCCCACTTCCTCCCCGGGGCTAAAAGTGGGGCAAAGGGGAACAGGCAGTATGGAGCCTTCACAAGGCTCCCCACTCCCATGTCCAACATCGGTTTTCCCTGCATCCCGCTGCGGGGATCCAATCGCCGTGAAAAAACGGTGAGGGGAAAACCGTTTTCATTATTTTTTCGAAGCTGCGACCATCTTTGTTGCGGCTTCTGAAGGGTTAAACAGCACAGGCTGAAACCGCCGGGTGTTAGCTGCGATCAGCCGCTAACACCCTGCCTCTGTGTTAGGATCACAGAGCGATCCTCCTGCAAACCCCTTACGCCCCTTTTGGGACGTACTTTACTCCAGGGTCGAAGGGGAACAAAAAATTTTGTATTGCATTTAAGAGTTTTTCTATTTTTGAAAAAAAAAATATAATTTTTTTGTTTGGCTTGGGAAAAGAAGAAAGCCTGACATCAGTGAGGAGTCTTGACTTCTAGAGGAAACATCAACTAAACTCATAGCTGTACAAAGCCACCTCATCTTTCAAATTGCACCTCACCTTTCAAATTGCATTGCTTCTGCCTGCCAATCTCAGAGTGGATCTCAATAATATATTCTGTATTAAGAAGGTCAGTACTGAAGGATACTTGTAACTACAATAGTTTACAGATCTTTCATGTGCTTGGTTAACTCACTAGAATGTTTCCTCTTCCATGTTATGTGTGGTCTTTTCTCAAATATTGGAAACTTGTGCACCAAATCCTTGATTATTTTTCATAACTGATAACAGCAAACATCTAAACATACAAACCTTTCATCCAGTATACATGCGTTACTGGGAGGGACACTCACATATGAGGAAAGTTTTTAAAAAATAGTACAAATTGCAACTGGGTTATAAGGCGACATCTTGTAAAGGGGGGCTCACGAGAAACCGGCATCTTTTCAGCCCCAAAAAAAAGGCGCAGTCCTGTTCACTATATTTTAATAGGGGGACTTTCCAATATTAGGCACATTATAAAGCGTCCCGGGCACTTTGTAATGTGCCCCGAATCGGGGGGGGGCACAAGACATTTGAAAGCCAATCCAGGGACAAATTACTGCTGGAACAGGTTAAACCCCTTTAAAAGTGGTTTTTTCCCGAGTCACAAGTTCTCCCCTTTAGTACTAAAGAGCGCTAAATCTAAAAAAACCTACGTAAAACAGTTTTTAAATTCAATGCATTCTCGCCTAATGTGCCCAAAAAATGGCATCGAATGAAACATACAACTTACATTTAATCCTAAATTGTCTGAAAATAGATGAAGAAATGAATAACTAAAACTAAGCGCAGCTTCTTTTTCCAGGGCCGGGGCACAGGGGAGGTAGGAAACGCCCCGGGGGGCTACCTCGCCCATCCCAAGGGGCGCAGGGAGGGCCCCGACCCTCGCCAACCCAGGCCGCGGCCATGGGCCTGAAGCGCCCCCGGTCCCCCTGTGACCGCTTCTGCGGAGCAGAACGACGCTCCCTGCCCCCAGCCAGTGTCGACCCGCTCACCCAGGAACCAGCGATCATTCGGTAACTCGGGCCGACCAGCGGGCCGCCGGGTCCCATACGCAAGGAAAACCCCCCGCGGACCCCGTGCGGCTCAGCTAGGCACGCGCGATGAAATGAGCATCGCGACGCTGCCTTCTCCCGGGCGCACGCCTCAGGGCCGTGTGCCCGAGGGGCTGCCGGGGGGAGCGTCCCGGCGCTGGGGGGCCCCGGATGACATCATCACGCTCCCCGTTCGGCTGAAGAGGACGCGCGGCCCCGGACAAAGAGAGCTGCGGCCGGGAAAAGGTAAAAGGGGATATAAAAGTTTTTTATTTTTTTTAAATCCTGCCTGTGGCCCCTACCCTGCCTTGGCCCCCACGCCGCCTGAAGCCGCCCCTATCCTGCCTGTGGCCCCCTTTTCGCCTACCTGACCCCCCTAAAACCGCCTAAGCCCCCCGTACCCTCCTGTGGCCCCCTACGCCTGCCTAGGCCCCCCAAAAAAGCGCCCCTAGCCCCCAAAAAAACGCCTGCCGTGGCCTCCATACACCTGCCTGAGCCCCCATACACCTGCCTGGGCCCCCCACGCCGCCTTTCCCCCCAAAACGGCTGCCCTGACCCCCCATGGCCCTGCCTGACCCCCCCCACCCTGCCTTTTGGTCCCCACGCCTCCTGGGGCCCCAAAACCCTCCCTGGGGGCCCCCCATAAACGCCTGCCTGTGGCCCCCACGCCTACCTGACCCCCCCATACCCTGCTGGCCCCACATAACCTCCTTTTTCCCCCAAAACCCCGTGTCCCCTGGGTATCCCCCCAAAAAAGGGGGAACCCGGGCCTGTGATAAAAAGGGACCCTCCTGTGCCCCCCAAAACGCCCTCCGTGGCCCCCAACGCCTGCCTACCCCCAAAAAACGCCTGCCTGACCCCCTATATACCGCCTGACCCCTATTTTTATATCCCTTCCCCGAGTGCCTCATTTTTTATATACCTACCTGTTAAGGGGACAATTATCTATATTATCTGTCTAACTGAGGGGACTTATATACCTAAAATTAAGGATTTACTGGAAATGTGAGGATTCTAAGATATTTGTGTCCAAATCTGCAGGGACGCGTATTGGCCGGGAGCAATCAGCATGAAGATGTAAACCGGATGGAGAAGAATAGGGAAAGTGAACGACGCTAATCAGAAATGATGTGTCCGGTGAGTCAACAAAATGTAACGCGCAGTGTCCGTTAGAATTTGCTCCATGTACAGTGGATTATTTAGTGTGACTGTTATATTAGGAGAATTTTCACATTCGTACGGAGGGGAGGGGTAGCGAATTTTTAAAAACTCAAATTTGTCAGGGCTGATTTGTCCATTGTTCAGTGACTGCCTGAGGATGATGGAACAGGAGCCTATGTGGGATACCCCCAGGAAATAGTGACAGAATCCTAGTCGCAGGTGGGTTAGAGGAATTATTGAGGGGGGGCATTTTTTTTGAGCGAGGGGAGCGCCATTGGCTGTACTCGCCTAGGGCACCAAAATGCCTTGTCCCGGCCCTGGTAGCCACTAATTTACTGTTTGCAAAATTATTTACCATGTCAAAGGTTTATATAGTCTTTAAAAAGACATTACCCAACAACACAAATTTTTTCCACAGAAAGATGTGCAAAACAAAAATTGTCACTGCTACATAAATGCATTTTGATTCAAACAACATCCTTACACTATCTTCATGTTCAAAAGAGGAAGCAACTTTTAGCCTAATGTGATACAGGACCAGACATTGCAGTGAAAGTAACATCAGAACAATTGTGATTTTAGAACTGGAAGTGCCATGGAGAGGTAAGTTAACCCTGAAAAGGCATGAAAACTTAGAGTTAGGGTGTTAGCTACAGAAATTTTTCGGCAATTTACTTCAAAATACAGTTTGACCCAGCACAATTTATAGTAGTATTCAGGTTGAATTTTACCCTGACCTAAATCTGAAGAACAACACTATTTAATATTTAAAATCAGTATGATTAGGATTTCTTCTAAAACTTCAGAGCAATAGTTATTAATGTGACTGTGAATACTTTCTGAACATTATTTACACTATTTTATAACATTGGTCTATATAGGAAGTGTTTTCAAGTACATACAAACTTTTCTTCCAGTGTACTTTTACTTTTGTCTGCATAATCACAAATTTTAGTGTAGTGTTCAGGAGTGTATGTTCCTAAATTGATTTGTGCCCTTAATTGTATTCACTACGACAGACAATATTTGTTATGTGCTGTGTAACTATTGTGTCAGAATGATGTGACAAAAGTACACAGACTTTAATGCTGTTCACATTGGGGGACATGTATGAAAACTGTCTAGCAGTAAGAATGTCTTTGTTGACCACAGCAACCAATCAGAACTCCCCTTTAATTTCTCCAGAGCAGTATATGAAATGAAAGGGGAGCTCTGATTGGTTGCTACGGGCAACAAAAAAAGTCTTACTGCTAGACAGTTTTCATACATGAGGCATAATGTGTGTATAAAAATGCTAAGTTATGATGCTGATCCTGTAAGCAAAGAATTAATGTACCAGGCGGACTGATGTAGGAGTGGTGGTTACTAGTGTTGAGCGATTGCGTTGGCTATCGAGATCGATCGATAGTCGAGAAGACGTCCGCTAAATCGATAAGGTTTTTTTTTTCGGAACTAGTGGAGTCATCGATTAAAGCGCGATGACCATTAAATTCCTATGGGAGAACAACAACACACCGTTCATTATTACACCCAAACTAAGGCTGTGAAGAAGCTGATAATAAAAACCATCCACAACAGTCAAATGGAACGTGCTACATCTTAGTCAACACACATAGGTATAAAAGACACAGAAAAAAAGTCACAGACCATTTACTATCCTGTCTTGTACCACAGCCTGAACCCTTAAACCTGCATTAACCCACAAATTAAAAATGACAGAAGGCAGTGAAGATTTGAAAACCATCATGTGTACTAACTTGAACACTGGAACATTGATATTCCCTGTCCCTGTAAACGCAGCATGAAGCCCCATACCTGCATGACCCCCTGCACATATAAAAAGTGCCGGAAAAAGGAGTCTTTCAAACCACCATATTTAAGTTTCACAGGAACAATGACTATACCTGACCGCAGGCCACAGCATGAGCCCCAAACCTGCATGACCCCCACAATTTAAAAGTGCCTGAAAAAGGATCCTTTCAACCACCATTTTCAGTTTCACTGGACATGACTAACCTGTCACTGGGCCACAGCATGAGCCCCCAAACCTGCATGACCCCCACATTTAAAAAGTGCCGGAAAAAAGGAGTCCTTACAAGCCACCATTTTTAGTTTGAACTGACATTGACTATAAACCTTTCCTGGGCCACTAGCCATGAGCCCCAAACCATCTATGACCCCCACATTAAAAAGTGCCAGGAAAGAGGAGTCTTTCAAACCACCCATTTAGTTCACTTGACATTGACTATACCTGGGTCCATGGCCACAGCAGAGCCCCAAACCTGTCCATGTACTCCCCACATTTAAAAAGTGCCGGAAAAAGGAGTCTATTCAACCACCATTTAGTTTCACTGTACCAATTGACTATACCTGTCCTGGACACAGCATGACCTCCAAACCTGATGACCCCCCACATTTTAAAAAGTGCCGGAAAAAGGAGTCTTTCAACCACAATTTCAGTTAACTGGACAAGACTATACCTTTCATGGGCCACACATGATCCCCAAACCAGCATGACCCCCACATTTAAAAAGTGCCGAAAAGGAGGTCCTTTCACAACCACCATTTTAGTTGAACTGGACATTGACTATACCTGTCATCGGCCACTGCATTAGCCCCGTAAAAATGTCCAAACCCTGCATACCCCCATCAATTTAAAAAGTGCCCTTGAAAAAGGATGTCTTGATCAACCACCATTTTTAGTTTCTCTGGTACATTGACTAACCTGTCCTGGGCCACAACATGACCCCAAACCTGCATGACCCCCACATTTAAAAGTTCCGAGAAAAAGGAGTCCTTTTCAACCACCATTTTAGTTTCACAGACAAAATGACTAATACCTGTCCTGGTACCACAGCATGAGCCCCAAACCTGCATGACCCCCCACGATTTAAAAAGTGCCGGAAAAAAGGAGTCCCTTTCAACCACCATTTTAGTTTTCACTGGACCATAGACTTATACCTGTCATAGGCCACAACATTGAGGCCCCAACCTCATGACCCCCTACATTTAAAAAGTGCCGAAAAAGGAGTTCTTTTTCACTAAATCACCAACCACCATTATTAGTGAACTGGACATTGACATATACCTGTCATGGGCCACAATGAGCCCCCTAAAACCTGCATGGTCACGAACCGCCCAGCATTTAAAAGTGGGCCGAAAAAAGTAGTTCTTTCACCACCATATTGAGTTTCACTGGACATTGACTATACCTGTCCTGGGCCACAGCAGTGAGCCCCAAACCGCATGACCCCCACATTTAAAAAGTGCCTGGAAAAAAGGAGTCTTTCCAACCACCATTATTAGTTATTCACTGGACATTGAACTATTCCTGTCCTGGGCCACAGCATGAGCCCCAAACCTGCAAGACCCCCACATTTAAAAAGTGCCGGAAAAGAGGGTTCTTTCCAACCACCATTTTATGAACTGGACATTGACTATACCTTGTCCTGGGCCACAGCATAGCCCCAAACCTCATGAACCTCCACATTTAAAAAGTGCCGAAAGAGGAGTCATTCAAACCACCAGTTTCGTTTCACTGGACCATTGACTATACCGTCATGGGCCACAGCATGGCCCCAAACCTGCGTGAACCCCCACAATTAAAAAAGTGCCGGAAAAAGGAGTCTTTACACTCACCATTTTTAAGTTTCCACTGGACATAGAAATAACCTGTCCTTTGTCCCCAGCATGAGCCCCAAACCTGCATGACCCCCACATTTAAAAATTGGCGCCGAAAAAAGGAGTCTTTTCAAACCCACCATTTTTAGTTGAACGGACCATTACTTATAGCCTGACATGGGCCACAGCATGAGCCCCAAACCTGCATGACCCCCACATTTAAAAAGTGCCGGAAAAAGGAGTCGTTCAACCACCAATTTAGTTGAACTTGACATTGACTATACCTACCATGGGCCTACAGCATGAGCCCCGAAACCTGCATGAACCCACACATTTAAAAATTGACGGAAAAAGGTATCTTTCCAACGCACCATTTTTAGTTCACTGGCCATTGACTATACCTGACCCTGGGCTCACAGCATGACCCCAAACCTGCATGACCCCCACATTAAAAATGCCGGAAAAAGGAGTCCTTTTCAAACCACCAATTTAGTTTCACATGGACATTGACTATACCTGTCCTGTGCCACAGCATGAAGCCCCAAACCTGCATGACCCCCACATTGTAAAAGTGGCCGTATAAAAGGAGTCTTTCAACCACCATTTTAGTTCACTGACATTGACTATATACCTGTCATAGGCCAAACATGGACCCCAAACCTGCATGAACCCCCACATTTAAAAGTGCCTGGAAAAAGTGATTCTTTCAACCACCATTTAGTTGAACTGACATGACTATACCTGTCAAGGTGCCACAAGCATGAGCCCCAAACCTGCATGACCCCCACATTAAAAAGGTTGCCGGAAAAAGGAGGTCTTTCCAACCACCATATTAGTTGAACTGGACATTGACTATACCTGTTCCCGGGCCACAGCATTAGCCCCAAACCTGGCAATGACCCCCACATTTAAAAAAGTGCCGGGTAAAAGGGAGTCTTTCAACCACCATTTTAATATGTTTCACTTGTACATGTTTGACTATACCTTTCCTTGGCCACAGCATACCCAGGGCCGGAGTTACAGTGGTGCGGTGACAGCCCCAGGCTGGCTTCCGCATCTAATAACACGCAGGTTAAAATGCCCTGATGACGCAGCAATGAAAACTGTCGTGCTGAAAGCAGTAGTGCGGAAGCGTAGTGTGAGAACTCCAGCCTTCCTCTGAACACAGTCCAATACCTGGGTATCAGCTTGCCCCTCCTTATGAGTTTTTGGGGTTTGACCAATTGGAGCTTCCACTTTGGAAATACTGGTGGTATAACGCTCCTGTTTTACACCCCAGTTGCCCTTTTATCTTGTTGGCATTCTTTTTCCTCGAATTTACTCCAACGTGCTGGAGGAAATGTCTCTGTACTTTGTTTCACTGTCCGTGCTCCGATATCCATGTCCTCTGAATTAACCTAGCATCTGGTCAAGTTTTTCCTGTAACCGTCCCTTTGGTACAAATTTCAGAGGAAATATTTTTAACAGCTATTTTGACATGCAAGTGTTTTATAGTACTTAATTCTAGAAAACGACGATTTTTAAAATAGGATGGAATCCCACCATGTCTTTGTTTCTCTTTTTTTTCATTGTAATAAATGGGTTTTTTCTCATACAGGGATTGATAGCTATGTTAAAGAGCTTGCAAAAACAAGTCATTTTTGCAATATGTGTCCCCATTAACAAGTGTCCTACCAATATCCCTGTTTCAGACAGCACCATCACCTTGAGCCACTCTTGACAATTGTGAAGAACAAATGTCCTGTTAGATAACAACATTTTTTAAAATAGACCGTAGTATACTGCATGGTCACAAGCATAATGCCCCCAAAAATTCAAAGCATGACCCTTGAGCTCCACTTTGGTCAATTGTGAAGAACAAAATGTCTGTTAGAAACAACATTTTTTTTATAAAAGTGAGGACCTGTAGTAATTGCCTTCATTGTCAGAAGCACAATACCCAAAAAATTAGAAAAATGACTTCTCAGCCACTGTTAAAAAATTTTTTTGAGGCGAATAATGCCACTTAGAAGTCCACATTTCTATTACAAAGGGACCCATGATATTGCTGTATCACACAGCTACATGACTCCCCCCAAAAAAGGTATAAATAATACTGAGCTTCTCAAGGCCACTAATAAAGAATTGTGAGGGAGAAATGCCACTAAGAAGCCACATTTCTGTTCCAAAGGACCAATAATTATAGCTAGTATCCACACAGCAACGATGACCCCAAAAAATTATAAATATGACTTCTCGAGCCACTATTAAAATTGTGAGGGAGAAATGCCACTTATGATAGCCGACATATTCTGTTCCAAAGGACCATAATTATAGCTGTACTCACAGCAACATACCCCCAAAAAAGTTATAAATATAACTTCTCAGCCACTATTAAAAATTGTGAGGGAGGAAATGCCACTTAGAAGTTCACATTTTCTGTTCCAAAGGACCATGATTTAGTTGTCATGTATCTCCAGCAACATGACCACAAAACCATTGACAATGCGAAAACCTTCTTAAGATAAAGTGAGTAAATGGAATACGGTGTTGTCAAGAAACCTATGCTGAGTCTTTTTACAGTCTCCTCACAGCAAAACCCGCAAAATGAACTGTTTGGGAAAAGAGAATAAAAATTGCAGAATAGAAATGATCATTTTAAAAAAAAAGTTTTCAAAGACCATTTCTGTTTTGAAAAGGAATGTGAAGTAGACTGGCAAATAATCCGGGACCTCAGGCAATTGGGGCCACAACATTCATCAGAGGATCCATGGCCTGTTCATCTTGATGAAAGGTCCAAACTATCCACATATCTGTGGTAAGCCGATGCGTATGTCTTTATGAACTCCTCCAGCTGTGCTGAAGGTCCTCTCAAGATAGGACGTCTGGTGCTGGGCAGGACAACACCCTATTGGCTTACGAGCCAGCTCGGGCCATTCGTCCTTTTGGATACCCAGAAGTCCTATTGGGTCCGGAACCACAATGCAAAAACATCGGTGTAGAGACACAGATAGTCGTGCAACGAATGATCTTAAGCTGATCTCTGTGTGTTGGATGTTTGTGCCCTTCATTGCATGCGTGGACGGTGAGGTTGTAAACAACAGTTTGCCAGAGGTCACCCATTAGGCTTCTGGCCACCATTGCCTTCTGCAGCCGGCTACGCCTACTTGTGCAACTCTACTGCTGTCACGTCTGCTGATTTTGTTCCTGAACCTTGACATTTGGGAACGTGAAGCAGACGTCCAACAGATGTCTCCAGTTGATCAATCAGCATGGGTCTCCATTTCCTGCATTTTACTCTCTATTTGGTGTGGGTGGAAGGAAAGTGCTGATATTTTTGTTTTGTACCCCCGGGATCCCAGGAGGGTGCCACCCAGTAACGTTGTTCATGTTTGATGTCCTTAATGGCGAGGATCATGTTGGATGAAATGGAGCATCCAAAGCACTCATGTGAGAGATGGAGCCTTGATTCCCAAGCCCTGGTTTGAGGGCACTAGCAAACTCATCTTCCTCATCTCCTCAAATTCACGCCCAACCTCTTTCCAAGGCAGGACGTCGTGTCTAGGAATCCCTTTCCTCCTCCTCCTCTGCTTTCCTCCAGCAAAAGCTTCAACACAGCCCTGACTTGCCTCAGATGATGCCCCCTTTAGAGCTGAGGCCGCCTTGCAACTAGCTCTGGACCCTGAACCACTGCCTAATGAAGACCGATAAATTTGAGAAACTGTCGGGCCTTGTGGATTTGAGGGAGAGAAAGGCTCCGTGCCCTGCATCTGTGTCCTTCTCCTCCTCCGTCGCTGGGGGGACCTTTTGTTTCAAGTGTCCAACGATGGGTTCCAGAACTAAGATTCACCACAATGCTCATGCTGACAAGGAATCATCCGCACTGACCATTTTGGTGGCTTCTTCAAAACTGGCAAGGATGGTTCAAGCTTTTTCCCACCTGCCTCCACTGTCGGTGGCTCAACCCCTCCGAGGTCCGCACCGCTGCTTGTCAGGCCAAATGTGTCACTTGTACTGCGTAATGGCATTGCGCGCTCCCACAATCGCTGGAGCATGTGGGGGGTGGAATTCCAGCGTGTTGCCACGTCAACAATGAGACGGTTGACGGGGAGGCCGAGCTGACGCTGCAACGCAGCCAGGCAGGACGAAGTAGGGTGCGAATGGCGGAAGTGTGAACTCGACCTCGAGCTTTCTTCAGCAGGCAGTCCAGACCCGGGTGGGCTTTTTAAAGAAATTTCTGGACGACAAGGTTTCATGACATGTGCCAGGCAAGGGATGTGCTCCAGCCTACCGATCTTAAGGGCGCCAGCAGATTTCCCCGTTATCGCACACCACCTTGCCTGCACAAGGTTCTTGTCACCCCAGCCACGCTCGGGGTCTCGTTGCGGAGAGCCGTCCACAGCTCCTGACCTGTGTTTTGGAGGGTCTCCAGGGCAGTTTAATTTAAATACGGCCTGGGGTCTCGGGCATGTGTTTTGCCACCAGAGGACCGGGGGGAAAGACCCCGCCCCCCTGGGGTTTTTTGAAGAGCGTGCGCCGAGCCTGAGACCCACCGCACCCCAAGCCCCCACCCAGTCACCCATGACTGTCACGAATATAGCCCCTTGGCCGTCTTACAGTCCATGTTGCGTGGTGAGAGGGATTTTTTTCCACACAAAAGCAACAACGCCTTGAAATTTTAGATGACACGTGGCGGGGCCAGGGCAGGGACGGCTTTTTTGGGCAAAAAAATGCCTCTCGGCATCTGGTATTGGGGGCAGCAAGGCCATGACTGGGGGAAGCCATCTGTGTCCCCCAAGGGAAAGGCAACTTTTCCCAAAGGCCAAAAGCCTGGCAATGCCGACTTTAAGGTTTTTGGGGCTTTGGGAGGGGTTTGGGTTAAAGTGTTTTTCTTCTGCTCCCAAACCTGGAAGACAGAAGGCTGGCTGCTAACTGGCCCTTAGGGCTGCGGGTGTCAACGGCGAAAGGAGAAGGGGTAGGTGGGTCTCTGGTGGTGCGGTGGTACTCGGCGACGGTGGAGCTGAAGGGGGAGGCTGAACGAGCGACCCGACATGACTCTGAAGACTGGGCACTGAGGAACGCTTGGTGGGGGCGGGGGAGGGGGGCGGAACAGAGGTGTGACAGGGTTTGGGGCCCCGGCTCGGTCTGGCATTTTTTGGAAAAGTGTTTCCCCCATTTCAACTCATGCATTCGCTGCATGTGACTAGACATGTTGGGATGGAAAAACCATTTAAAGGGTTCTTGCCTCTACTTAGCTTTAGGCCCAAAGGTGGCATATTACATCGTGGGTGAATCAAGTTGCTCAAAGAAGGCCAGTTGAAAAGGTCCTGGCCCTTTTTTAAGGGCGCAGCGGGAGCGGGGTTTGCGCTGACCGTCTGGCGGAATCATATCACGGACTTCTGCGCCCGCCCTCTCCCTTTTTGTGGCGGGACCCGTATTGACACTACCCCCATCGTCTTCCTCTCGTCCACTGATAAGCGCTCGCAAGCAAATTCTGCGGAAAAGACCAGGAGGACCCGCAATGTCGCATCATCATCATCATCAACACAGGGGGACTTGGTCGTCCCCTACTTCGCATCCAAACTGCGGCTACAAGCGGGGGCACTGAAAAGGCGTTGCCGACCCCCCGGGTTTTTTTCCCGAGCCCGGGTTTCCTTCACCTCCTCTGATGGATCTAACTGGCGTCAGAAAAGACAAATCACCTTTTACTTTTAACATGCCTTCGACCCCAACTGCATTTTGTCATCAAAGAGTTTTCAACAATGGATTATCCTCATGGTGGAAACACGATTTGACATTTGGGGCTGCTTCATTTGGGGGATGCTGATGATGCTGATACGACATTTGGGCCGTGAGGGGAGGACGAGGGGGGTAAGACTGCTAAGCAGGTTGCATTAACCACTAAAGGGACAATTGGCGATGATGTTCGTTATTTAGATTCACGGGGCCCGCCCAGCGATGACAGGCCTGACGGTCCTGCAACTGACATCCGCTGGCATGCATTTTTGTCGCAGCACTGGAAGGAGCATTTCTCTGTACCTCTACCCCATGTGCTAACCCCCTCTTGCCCCTTTTACCACCTGCTTTTCGCTCCATGTTCAAAATATAAAAATTTGGAAGGTATGGGAATATTTTGGGAAAAGACTCTTATTAAAAGACGCAAATCACAGCTATTCTTAAATCCCCTAACAAAACAAAATTGCTGGATTCAAATTTAACTGCAAGGTTCTATCAAAAAATCTGGACTGGGGCAAAAGTCCCAAAAAAAAATATTGTTTTTTTTTTTTGGATTTTTTTTAAAATTTTTTTTTTTTAAATTTTTAAATTTTTTTATTTTTTTAAAAATTAAAAGTAAAAAATTTTTTTTATGTTTTTTATAAATAATTTTTTTTTTTTTTTTTTTGCACCTTTCAAAAAAACACCTGTGGTGACTATTAGAATTGCTTTTTAAGATTTAGGTGGAAAACCTGGGACCCCTCAAATACCAAAGCTGGGTGTGCAAAATTTAAAAAAACAGGGGTATCTGTTAGTTTTTCGTATAATACACGGGATTTTTTTCACCCTTTTAATTCACCTGTGGGGGACTATAGAATTGCTTTTTAAGATTTTTCGTGGATGCTGCGTCAATGAACAAAGCGGGTGCGCAAAATCAAAAAACCGATCTGTTATTTTTCCGTATAAAACACGGGAAAATTTTTTGCACCTTTTAAAACACCTGTGATGCTATAGAATTAGTTTTTTAAAATTTACGTGGATGCGCTCAATGAAACAAAACTGGGTGCGCAAAAGTCAAGAACACTACTGTTAATTTTCGTATAATACACGATTTTTTTTGCACCTTTTAATTCACTTTGGACTATAGAATTTCTGTTTTTTGATTTACGGGATGCGCGTCAAGAACAAAGCTGGGTGCGCAAAAGTCAAAAAACCTTATCTGTTATTTTTCTTTTGATACCGGGATTTTTTTTGGGAACAAAAAACCTGTGCGACTACAAATTTCTGTATTGAAAATTTTTCTCAAGGGGATATATCAACACGGTGGGAAGGGTAAAATTGAGAATGAACACCTATCTGAAATGTATCTGATAAAAAAAGTTGGAGTTTGCACCTAACAAAGAGACCTGCATTACTAAAATGAGTGTATCCAATAAAGTTTCAGGCTGCCCCCAAAATCCAGGAAATATTTCAATAGCAAAAATTTAAAATAAAGATATTGCAGTGCAATGTTTACACTGTCTTGGGGAACTTATCCAGTGTTCTTTATAGATGAGCTTGTTGGTTCGCCCCCGGGCCCCCCCCCCCCCCTCCCCCCTGACTTTCAGTGGTAGATGCTGCTTTAAATTCTCTAGCTAACTACATAAAATCATCAAATCTCTAAGCTAACTAAAATTGGAAGGATCACACTAATTGTAGAGGTTTTTTCTGTGCAGAAATAACTAATTTCGCTGCGCTCTTTGGGCCCAGGAAGCGCAGTCCAATTTTCCCATGAATGCTAGAGACACTGAGGCGAACAGGGAAAAGCGTTCTATGAAACGAGGGCAGTGATTTTTTTCCCGCCAAACGCAACCATTACATCCCAGTCTTGACGTCGCACACCATCTCACCCCGCTCATTCTGTAATCTGATTTGCTGGCCGCCAAAATTACAGGAAGCGCCGAAAATGGCGCGATCTTAATAGATGATGCACAGATTTTAACCTTAATTATCGCATGATCTGAAAATTTCGATCACCATAAAACTTGCCGATTTCAACTTTGTCGATAAAAATCGCTCAACACTAGTTGGGAAGTACTGAAAGGTATTTGGTCTTTTTTTGGCACTCAGGGAGACTACTTATGTCCGTGGTTTGCGGATTCAACTTCTCCCCCTTTGCACCCACATGTTCATGTTCCGCCCGAAAACCAGGCAGAAGAATGAACATGTACTACTTTTTTTGGAACGCCGGCGGTGTAAAAAAAACGTCAGGCGGAAAACCCATGCAGTGTAAACTACTGTACAGATTTTCCATTAAATTCAATGTAAAATGTTGACACAATGAACATGTACTCCCAAGAAGGAGAAAATTCCAGCGGGTAGATCATCCACGATTTTTATTCCATATTTAAATCACAGGACAGTGAAAAAAGCATCACACGCCAACGCGTTTCAAATCCCACAGGATTCTTGTTCACAGCATAAAATACTTACAACTAACACCCTTATATATACGATTAAAAGACATACGTCATGCAATCACGTGATCCTGGGCGTTTCTCAAACATTAACCCTAGTATAACAAACAAGGATTTAAACATAGGCAGCTTTATAGGCATGTCATACATTTCACATATTACTTTAATTCTATTTATTTAATACATAACACCTGACTACCTATTTAAATTTCTACCAGCACTATATTACATGGCTAATGGATATATAAAAGATCATTACGTCTATTAAGTCCTAGGGGGAAACGGGTATCGCATACCATTATCTAATACGCTTCACGTATTCTCACTTTGTGTTCCCAGTTGCCTCCTCGTAGTGGTTTTGTTACCCTTTCTATAACTCCGCACTTAAGGGTTCCAATTTTACCTTCATGCATCTCTATGAAGTGTCTTGTGGCACCGGAAATTTGTATTTGTCTATTCCATATGCCTACCAAGTGTTCTGCGATCCTCTTTCACTTTCCTAATGGTGCTCCCTATATACATTAGATTGCATTGTTTGCACAAAATGTAATAAATTACATGATCAGTTTCACAATTGACATACTGTTTCAACTTAAACTGTCTTATGTTGGTGCTATCTGAAAATGTATTCCCTTTTGTTACCAATGGGCATAAAATGCACCTACTTTTACCGCAGGGATAAAACCCTTGGTACTGTAACCAGGTTTTTTTCTTTACTACTCACAAAGGTACTTGGTGACACTTCATTAGCCAACGTAATTCCTCTTCTAGAGACACATTTGACTCCTTACTCTACATACCCACTGAGGATTTCATCTTGACGTAAAATTTGCAAATTCTTAAAGATTTTTTTAACCTCATCAAAATTGTCACTATATCTTGTTGAAAATACAATAGATTTTTCTGAGTTCAGGCTATTTTTGCTATTTTTGTAACCTTTTCCTTTGTTACCCTGTTTATGAAGTAAGGTATGTTGTGTGGTATATTTAACCTTATCAAAAGCCTTTTCCAGTATGTGTGAAGGATATCCTCTTATCCTCAGTCTCTTATCTATCACTTCCTTTTCTGCCAGAAAATCACTGTCCCTAGAACACGCTCTTCTTGCTCTTGTATATTCCCCATTCAGAATTGCTGCGATTGTATGTATGGGGTGGTTGCTTGATGCTTGTAGCAACGTGTTACCACAATGGGGTTTCCTAAATAACTTGGAGACCACCTCTGCTGTCCCCACATACCCCTCTAATTCCAAATCCAAAAAAGAGATTTTACTGCTATTAAACGTGAACGTGAACTTTAGGTTATGCTGATTACAATTCAGATGGTCCACGAACTTAGGGATGGACGCTACATCGCGACCCCACACCAACAGGAGCGCCCATACCACATGATACAGTCGCCATATGGGCTGTCACATCCATATATCGCATGTTGTTCCCACCATCCCATATATAGGTGGGCGATAGTTGGTGAAGCTGATGCGCCCAAAGGTGCTCCCTCTACCTGCAAAAAGAAAGTATTGTCAAACCTAAAATAATTGTACTCTAACAGAAAATTTACACTCTGGATAATGAACATTTTTTCCTCACCATTAAAACTTTCACTTCTCCTCAGAAAAAAATTCAATAGCTCTGATTGCCAAATGATGGGGTATAGTGGAATATAGATTTACTACATCACAGCATAGCCATGTATAGGATGGATTCCATGGAAATTCCTGAAAAGCTTTTAAGACACTAGTGCTATCTTTTAGATAGCCTGGGAGTCTCCGAACTATCGGTTGGAGACAATCATCCACCCAGCTGCTTAGTTTCTCACTTAACGACCCGTTACTTGAAAGGATTGGCCATAGTTTCGGGGGAAATTGGTCTTTATGGGTTTTTGGTATCCCGTAAAAGACAGGGATAATGGTATTTTTTTCGAACAAATAATTTTTCTGTTTTTCTGTAAGGACCCCTAGAGTGACTCCTTCTAATAATCTCTCCAATTTACTTGTGAAAGTTTTTGTTGGATCACTTTCTAATCTCCTATATGTTTTGGTGTCTTCCAGTATTTCTAATACAAATTTTTTATATAGCCCTTGATCCATTACAACGATTTGACCACCTTTGTCTGATTTCTTAATAATAATAAGGTTTTTATTGTTTTTTAGGGCTCTTAATTCCTTTTTCTGATAATGGGTTAAATTATCCTTATTTTTATGCTTTTTCACATTGATTTTCTTATCCCTGCTTTTGATGTTCAACTTTTTTATATCCCTTTCCATAGACTTTTGAAAGGCATCCAAGGCTGGAACCCTTGCTTGTAAGGGATAAAATGATGGATTTGAGAGCCAATGTCGTACACCTAAATCCTCATCTATTATTTCATTTTCACCTTCCTCCTGTAGATCCTTTAACATTTTTAATGCTCTTTGTTCTGAAAAAATTAAATTCTCAAATTCATTAACATCCCCTGTTTCACCCTTTGAATATTTATCTTTTTCTCCCCCATCACTACTTTCCCTATCATGAAAGTACCTCTTAACTGTTAGCAATCCGGCAAACCGGTTCACGTCCAGGATTGTATCAAAGAGATCGAAATTTCTGTTAGGGACAAAATGTAAGCCCTTATTAAGGACCCCAATTTGTAAAATGTTGACAGTCGGTCTACAGATGGCTTTCAATCCGAAAACCGTCTGTAAAAGCAACTGTAAACCTGTGCCGTGGGGACAAGCCCTTAGACTAGTCTTCACTCAATTATCAACACTATGATAAGTACAGCGTACATAAGACCGTCTAGTCAAAAAGTTTAACCTTGATTCTGGTCTAATTTAAGCGGGCACTTCATTCATTTCATATCATTACCGCTTTTCCTACTTTTTTGCAGTCAAAAAGTTAGGCGGCATTCATAAATCTGGCCGGGTTTCACTTTATGGGGGTGTTCACGCGGCATACTGTGGAGTGTATGCTTTCTTTGTGCTGTTGAAACTATGTGCTTGCAAGCATGTAATTTCAATGCGAATACGATGTGCAATGGCCCGAGGCAGATATCTGCCTTCAATACTTACTTGATGCCACATACAAGCCTGAAAGAACTTGTCAATTCTTTTCAGGCATGCCCAAAAATACGAGAGTAAAATGACGGCACGTATTTTACATTACAGTCTATGAGAAGCATACTTGAATATTGTTATGGGTGTATTTTGGGACACATTTTGCTGTGTGAACATATCCTAAGGCATAGCGCCGGGACAAGACATTTTGGTGCCCTAAGAAATTGGGTCAAATGGCGCCCCCCCATTATAAAAAAATATTAAAAGCTGAAATGCCCTACGTTTGCCATTTTACAAATCAAAAAATAAAACTAAAAATGTTACACATAATTGGTATCACCACGTACAATCCGATCTATTAAAATATAACATCATTCATACACTCAACACCGTAATAGAAAAAAAATATTTTATGCTAAAAGTTTGAGTTTTTGGTCATTTCACATATCCTAAAATTGAAGAAAAGTGATCAAAAAGTCACATGTACCCCAAAATTGTGCCAATAAAAAGTACACATCAGCCCGCAAAAAAAATCTCCCTCACTCTGGTCCATTGTGTGACGAACAAAAAAACGTATTGGCTGAAAACTTAAAGAGTAGAGGATGTTTGGAATTTTTTTATGGTACTTATGCATGATGAAATCCCTACATATTTGCTATTGCCGGACTTGAATCAACCTGCAGAATACAGAGAACACATTATTTATACCAAAGAGTGAATGCTGTAAAAAAACACTTCCCCAAACATGGTGCAAGTAAATTTTTTTCACATTTTGTTCCACTTAGAATTTTTTGCGGTTTCCCAGTATATTATACAGTGAATGACACCATATAAAGTCCATCTTGTCCCGCAAAATAAAAGCCTTCACATGCCTAGGTAGGTGGAAAAATCAAAAACTTATGGCTCAGGAAAGGCGGGGAGAGAAAAACAAAGAGCCATATTATTAAGACCGTCTGCCAGGAAGGGGTTAAAAGTATTTATTTTCCACGGAGGTGGCGGAATAAGGGGCAGCAGCAGTGATGTGAACCTTTTAGAGACCTGCTGCCCAAACTGCAACCTAAAACTCACTTACTGATCACAAAGTGCCAACACACTAATTTAACCTGAATACTGAGGTGGCGACTATCTGTTACCTACAGCAACCAATCTGAGAGCAGCTTTTTTTTTTAGCACAGTAGAAGAAATAGCAGCTGAGCTCTTATTTGTTGCAATGGGCTCATTGGTTGCTGTGGGTAACTAAAGCAGATGTTAGGAATCATCCTTTTTTCACCTCATTGTAACTGCCTTCATTTGTGTATTACTTATATAAAGGCATATTACCTACAAATTTAAAAAATTTGGGTACCCTTAAAACT
>JAODAL010048683.1:10000-28798 GCA_025379985.1 Phyllomedusa bahiana | reverse complement strand
TATTTTGAACTGTCCCCCTTTAATATGTTTGGTCATTTTCTCCTAGGTTAAAAAAGGGGCCCTGTCGCCCCTTTTCTGATTGGCTGGCTTCTCCCACCAATAAAGCTTAAACAATTTGATTACTGTTTTTCCCCGGAAATTCTCTATATTGCAATTCTGATTTTCGCCGGTCTCGGCGAAAAAACGCGTTGTTGGGTTTTTTAAATGATTTTGTTTTTTAAAGGGTTCAGGCTTTTCTGAAAATGTTTTACACTTAAAAAATTTTGGTTTTTTTTCTTTACCCATGCCGCACGGCGCTGGGGGCCCGAGATTGCATTGCCCCCATCTCTCCATGACTAAAAAGGGGGGAAGTAGCTCGCGCTCTGTTGGGCTGGGTGCCAAGCCCCCGCTAGCTCAGCCAATCAGCTTTTTCTGTATTTTACTGTTTTTTAAAAACTGCCCCAAACCTTTGATTTTGTTGGGTTCAAACTTCCAAGGATATAATGGGCCCCCTGTCGCTCCTATTTGTTGGGGTTTATCCCGCCCAAAGGGAAGCGCTTACAGAATTTAAATTACTGTTTTTCCCCGGCTTCTCTCTATTGCAATTCCCTATGTGCGCCGGTCTCGGCGACAAAGGCGTTTTTCGGGATTGAAGGATTTATTTTTTTGAAGGTTTCAGCGTTTTATCGATAAGTTTTACATTTAATAAAAATGTTTTTTTTATTAAATACTTCATGCCGCCGGACTGAGCACTGGATTGCATTGCGCGATTCTCCATAGACTAAATGGGGGAAAGCCCCGCCTTGTTTGGGCTGGGATACCCAAACCCCCCCCCCGTAGCCACCCAATCAGCCTTTTCTGTCTTTTTACTGATTTTGAATGTCCCCCCTTTGATTCTGATGGTCAATCCTTCCCCAAGGTTTTAAGGGTTTCACGTCGTCCTTTTCTGTTGGGGGTTTTTCTGCCGACCAATGGAATAGTTTTTCAAAATTTGTTTTCTGTTTTTCCCCGGGAATTTACAATATCTAATTTTGATATTGCGCCTTTCAGATTTTTGGAAAGTGTTTTTTTTTTTTTTTATGTTTTTTTTTTGGGGTTCAGCTTTTTTTCGAGAATGTTTTTCCCCCTTTAAAAGGCGTTTTTTTGGGAAATCAACTCCTGCTGCCGGACGGAGGCCGGGGATTTCTTTTGGATCTTCTGTGTTTCCTCGCATGTTCGATCCCGCTTTACTTCGCCGCCGCCGGAGCTTTTTGATCAAAATAAACAGGTTGCCTGTTGGAGCTGCCGAGCGCCGCAATGCGCCGCACTTTGGGGCCCCCGCCATCGTAAAGCTCGGGGTTTCCGAGCGCGGCGGTCCCGAACCCCGGGAATGTCTACCCGCGCCCACACCGCGACCACTGCCCGCCCCTTCATGCGGGGCGCAGCTGAAAGTGGCGAACGCTGCGCCTAACACTGCATCCCTGCGTCCGACAGGGGGATTCGGGCTGGGAGGCGCAGTATACTCCAGAGAAATGGGTTAACCCTACAGGCTCAGGTGGAGCTAATGTGGTTGCCCCTGGCAACAAGGTGTCCTCTGCATCTCCTGTTGTGAAAATCTGTGAGTATCAGTGCCAGGCAGCTGTGTGTAAAGTTTCTAGAGTCCAGTCAGTAAATGTGTGTAGCCATGACCCCAGCGCACTGTGTGTACGAGATGGTAACGTGCAAGTTGCAGGTCTGTCCCTAGTGGTTACGGCTGGTAATAGCACATTGTGTGCAGGTGCGGTATGTCTGGGGGTTGATAGCAATCCTGAGACTGGTGCGGTCAAAACAGTTGCCTGCGGAGCTGATGTGGTCGCCAGTAGCAATCAGGGGCGCTCTGCTGGTGGGGAAAAGGTGATTGAGTTGCCTGGTGTGAACACGGCCAGTGTGTTGCCTGGAAGGGAGCAGGAAACCTTGGATATGAGGCTCTGCTATCTTGTATGGGGAGACTAGGTGTGGACTGTGCGGTTATTGCCCCGTGAGGAACAAACAATCTGTGAGGGGGTTCTATTTCAGTGTGGGAATGGAACCCGGCAATGTATCAGTGCTTCAGTGTAAGGATGATGCTGATTATGCAGAGGGGAATGATGGAAACCCTTGTGCAAAGAAAGTGTGCCAAGGCAGATTTTGGGGTGCAGCCCTGAGTGGGTATTCCAGGATGGAGCTTTGTGAGGGAAAAATCCAGATTGTGACTCTGCAGGGAATGAAGAGAACAGGCATGCTGGGCCTGAAAGTGCATTTGGGAGTTCACTGGCTCCAATGGTGGCTGTGTTTCCAGTAGCTTTTACTGCAGTGGTCCAAGACTACAGTGACTGTAGGAATGGAAAATGTGAGCCGCTAGACCAGAAAAAAAGAGGGTTCGCTCAGGCGTAGTGGGGGGCCCGGGTGGGGAGTAATTAAATCCTCAGATGGTAAGGAAGTGCTGCTTTTGAGACGGTTAATAAATTTTCCCTAAAAGTTATGGAGGACAATATTACCAGGATCACAGAGGTGGTAGGTCTGGTGATATGTGGCGACTACAGGTGGGTGCCCTCAGCACCCAGATGTCGGGTTGCACCTGCTGAGGTTAAACACGTTGATGGAGTGGCCCAATGTGAATACAGCCAGTTTGTATATGAGTTGGAGAACCAAAAAGGGGTTTTGAAAGTTCTCCTTAGAGACGGTTACGGGTGATGTGAAGGAAACATCTCCACACGTTGCTGCAGAGGGTCTGCTGCTAGACACAGTTGGTAAGCAGAGGTGTGAACAGGGGAATGTGTCCTCTGGTATTAGTGAAACGCCAGGTAATGTAGTCGTTGTCAAGGTTGGCAGTGGGAACCCTGCAATTAGCATGCATGTTATGGGGGCTACAGTGGGTCCTAGGGTAGCGGAAGTTGTCAGTGAGGACCAGAGGACTTGGGATGAAGAGAAGTTGTGGTCTCATGGTAGCCCTGCAGTCACAGAGGTAGCAGGTTGGGGCTCAGGTGCGCCCCTAGGAGCAATGGTGGATAGTGACCCTGAGAGGGGTGATGTCATTAATACCTCTAGTGAAGTTAGTGGGGTTGATGGATCCAACCAAAGGTCTCCTGCTTATATGAGACCCAAAAGGGGGTCAGTACAGTGGGCGGGTCTGTGACCACCTCTCAGTGATGTCAGTACAGGGGGCGGGGCTGTGACCACCTCTCAGTGATGTAGGTACAGGGGGCGGGGCTGTGACAAACTCTCAGTGATGTCAGTACAGGGGGCGGGGTTGTGAACAACTCGCAGTGATTTCAGTATCGGGGGCGGGGCTGTGACCTCCTCTCAGTGATGTCAGTACAGTTGGCGGGGCTGTGACAATCTCTCAGTGATGTCAGTACAGGTGCCCGGGCTTTGACAAACTCTCAGTGATGTCAGTAAAGGGGGGGGGGCTGTGACCACCTCTCAGTGATGTTCTGTACAGGGGCGGGGCTGTGACCCCTCTCGTGATGTCAGGGGGCGGGGCTGTGACCCCCTCTCAGTGATGTCAGTACAGGGGGCGGGGCTGTGACCTCCTCTCAGTGATGTAGTACGGGGGCGGAGCTGTGGGCCACCTCTCAGTGATGTCAGTACAGGGGGCGGGGCTGTGACCACCTCTCAGTGATGTCAGTGCGGGGGCGGGGCTGTGACCTCCTCTCAGTGATGTCAGTACAGGGGGGGGGAGCTGTGACCTCTCAGTGATGTCAGTACAGTGGGGCGGGGCTGTGATCTCCTCTCAGTGATGTCAGTACAGGGGGCGGGGCTGTGACCTCCTCTCAGTGATGTCAGTACAGGGGGCGGGGTTGTGACCAACTCTCAGTGATGTCAGTACAGGGGGAGGGCTGTGACCACCTCTCAGTGATGTCAGTACAGGGGGCGGGGCTGTGACCTCCTCTCAGTGATGTCAGTACAGGGGGGGGAGCTGTGACCTCTCAGAGATGTCAGTACAGGGGCGGGGCTGTGATCTCCTCTCAGTGATGTCAGTACAGGGGGCGGGGCTGTGACCTCCTCTCCCTCCATCTCCGGAGCCTGAATATCTGATGATTTTGGAAGTAACTGGTGTAAATATTTATAACGTTTATCTTGTGTTTTTCCTAGAAATGTAAATCCTCTTCCTGTCCCCGCACATCAGAGGCGCCGCGAGTTGACTTCTGCCGCTGTGACTGCGGCGCGCGGCGATTCACTTCGTCAGGTTCTGGCTCCATTCACTTCGTTCTCTCATCAAAACCGTCAACGTCTGAAAAATCTGATAGTTAAACAAATTGTTAATTTACTGAAATGCTTGAAGGAAGCGACGTCTCCCCGCGACATTTATAGCAGGAACCCTAATTAGAGACAAATCCCTGTGTATCCCACTGAGACTCCCAGCGCCTGCGCCCCCTCATTGTGCTGTTTGAAGATTGCGGGGCCCGGCTCCTGCCAGAGTTCAGCAACGTAGAGCAAATCTGCGGCTCCGGATCTGCCGGGACCTGGAGGCCAAACAGAGAGGGTGGAAATCAATCCAGGATTATCTGAAGAGCAAATCAGCTCTGCCCCGCGTCATACCCGCTGCCATAAAGGGGGGCAACTGGCTCCGGAGTCAGAAGATTGGGGCCCAGACTATACCATGGCTGGTCATTGAGGTCAAGACCATGGGAGACAGTCAGCAATCAGATGCCATGTGTGCCCGCATGCTCCACCATGTACTGTGCAGAGGGGGTAACTGGCTCCGGAGTCAGAAGATTGGGGCTCAGAAGGTTGGGACCATGGGAGACGGTCAGCAATCAGATGTCCTGAGTGTCCGCATGCCCAACCCATGTACTGTGCAGAGGGGGTAACTGGCTCCGGAGTCAGAAGATTGAGGCTCAGAAGGTTGGGACCATGGGAGACGGTCAGCAATCAGATGCCCTGTGTGTCCGCACGCCCAACCCATGTACTGTGCAGAGGGAGTAACTGGCTCTGGAGTCAGAAGATTGGGGCTCAGGCTGTATCATGGCCGATCATTGAGGTCAGGACCATGGGAGACGGTCAGCAATCAGATGTCCTGAGTGTCCGCATGCCCAACCCATGTACTGTGCAGAGGGGGTAACTGGCTCCGGAGTCAGAAGATTGGGACCATGGGAGACGGTCAGCAATCAGATGTCCTGAGTGTCCGCATGCCCAACCCATGTACTGTGCAGAGGGGGTAACTGGCTCCGGAGTCAGAAGATTGAGGCTCAGAAGGTTGGGACCATGGGAGACGGTCAGCAATCAGATGTCCTGAGTGTCCGCACGCCCAACCCAATGTACTGTGCAGAGGGGGTTAACTGGCTCCGGAGTCAGAAGATTGAGGCTCAGAAGGTTGGGACCATGGGAGACGGTCAGCAATCAGATGTCCTGTGTGTCCGCACGCCCAACCCATGTACTGTGCAGAGGGGGTAACTGGCTCCGGAGTCAGAAAAATGAGGCACAGAAAGATGGGAACATGGGAGACGGTCAGCAATCAGATGTCCTGAGTGTCCGCACGCCCAACCTATGTACTGTGCAGAGGGGGTAACTGGCTCCGGAGTCAGAAGATTGAGGCTCAGAAGGTTGGGACCATGGGAGACGGTCAGCAATCAGATGTTCTGAGTGTCCGCACGCCCAACCCATGTACTGTGCAGAGGGGGTAACTGGCTCCGGAGTCAGAAGATTGAGGCTCAGAAGGTTGGGACCATGGGAGACGGTCAGCAATCAGATGTCCTGTGTGTCCGCACGCCCAACCCATGTACTGTGCAGAGGGAGTAACTGGCTCCGGAGTCAGAAGATTGGGGCTCAGGCTGTATCATGGCCGATCATTGAGGTCAGGACCATGGGAGACAGTCAGCAATCAGATGCCATGTGTGCTCGCATGCTCCACCATGTACTCTGCAGATGGGGTAATTGGCTGCAGGAGTCATGGGTGTATGATTGAGGCTTAGTCTTTATCATGGCCGATCATTGAGATCTGGACTATTGGAGACAGTAAGCAATCAGATGACATGTGTGCCCGCATGCTCCACCATGTACTCTGCATAGGGGGTAATTGGCTGCAGGAGTCATGGGTGTATGATTGAGGCTTGGTCTGTATCATGACCGATCATTGAGACCTGGAATATTGGAGACAGCAATCAGATGCTATGTGTGCCCGCATGCTCCACCATGTACTCTGCAGAGCGGGTAATTGGCTGCCAGAGTGAGAAGATTGGGGCCCAGGCTGTATCATGGACGATCATTGAGACCTGGACTATTGGAGACAATCAGATGGCATGTGTGCCCGTGGGCCCCTCCCTGTACTCTATAGGAAGGGTAATGCCCAGAAGATCCTTCATGAGATGCATGGACCGAGTGTCACACTTGTGATGTCATCATGTCAGTGATGTCACTACTTCCACCTTGCAGACCACAACTTAAAGGATTTCTCCAGCCAAAAATGTAAAATCGGCGAGAGGCGTAAACCGAATGAAATGATGGATATCCTCGCCCCTCCTCGCTGCCCTTCCAGCCGGTGTCCCCCTCTCTCTGATGTATTGAGTTGGTTAAACTTACAGACGTCAAGGGGCTCCCTGTATACAATGTATAAATACCCTGCCGCCCCCCACCCGGGGCAGGTGCCCCCGGTCATAGGTGAGAGGTGGTCTGTAGGACGCAGACGCCTCTGTAGAAACATTTTAGAAACATTGTTACAGGGAAAGTTGTAGAACACAAAAAATAGCAGTGACGGGTGAGGAGCCCGAAGGGCAGAGGCTCCGGGAATAACACCCTCCTCTGAGATTAGCGCCGCTCTGCTGCTCGGCAGCCACTTATCTCCCCTCACAGAAGTGACATCAAAGCTAATGTGGGACTGGGCAGATTTCTGGCCGCCTCCTTATGTCTGTGGCCGGCAGAATGCGGAGGTATCTCGGCTGTGGACCACTGCTGGGCCTCAAGAATCCTCTCCACTGGTGGGTCCAAGAATCCTCTCCACGGGGGGCCCCAAGAATCCACGCCCCTGGTGGCCCCAAGAATCATCTCCACTGGTGGCCCCCAAGAATCATCTCCACTGGTGGCCCCAAGAATCATCTCCACTGGTGGCCCCCAAGAATCATCTCCACTGGTGGCCCCCAAGAATCAACTCCACTGGTGGCCCCCAAGAATAACCTCCACTGGTGGCCCCAAGAATCAGCTCCACTGGTGGCAACCAGAATCATCTCCACCGGTGGGCCCCAAGAATCATCTCCACTGGTGGCCCCAAGAATCATCTCCACTGGTTGGACCCAAGAATCGACTCCACTGGCGGGACCCAAGAATCATCTCCACTGGTGGCTCCAGGAATCATCTCCACTGGTGGCTCCAGGAATCATCTCCACTGGTGGCCACAGGAATCATCTCCACTGGTGGCCCTAAGAATCATCTCCACTGGTGGCTCCAGGAATTATCTCCACTGGTGACCCCAAGAATCATCTCCACTCTCCCTCCAGTCTAACACTGCACCACACTGATCCTCTATATTCCTATGGGAACAGTTCTGTCAGGGGGCCCTCTGTCATTTTCTCTACCAGAATTCTGCTGCCTCCATGGACATCAGAGCGGTACAAAAACTGCAAATATCAGAAAACAAAAACCTAACTGATCCAAACCCTATTATAACACTGCTGCCTTTCTGTGTAGTCCATGTGGGGGCAGCTGCCTCCATCCTACTTCCGTCTCAGTCAATCTGATCAGTATGGTTGGACAAGGTATTCTGGTGCCCTAGGCAAATAAGACACATAGCGCCCCCCCCACTGGAAAATTCGGCTTATTCCTTCCCTCCTTGTGCCCCCGTCCTGCCTGGGAGGAAGTGCCACCCTGGGCAATTGCCTTCCCGCCGTCCGAGCCCTGGCTGGATCCTATTACCCATGATGCATTGTTGACTTTGCTCCTAATAGAGGCGAGTCTAAGGTAGGTCCCATCCTATGAGATTGGTTGGGTTTACTCCACTTGCAGCAATGCAGTTTCCATATATTGCAGATATGCTGGTGCAAGGATCCGGGAGCAGAGGCATCACTGGAATCTTCTGGGCCCCAAAGGAAAAGGGCCCCACGTGCATCTACCATTTAGAGTATCTTTCTATGTGGCAACGGCCCCTCTGTTCCCTCTTTGGCTTCTGGGCCCACTAGTGACTGCTACGTCTGCACCCCACATACCCCTGGCCACCTGGGGTCCCGGCCTTACATTGCAGAGACCACTCTGGGCCCCCTTTTGACTCTCGGGTCTGGTAGTGACTGCTGCCTCTACACCCCGCATACCCCTGCACCCCACATACCCCTGGCCATCTGGGGTCCCGACATTACATGACAGTGGCCCTGTGTTCCCCCTTTGGCTCCAGGGCCCGGTAACGTCTGCTACCTCTGCACCCCACCTACCCCTGCACCCCACATACCCCTGCACCCCACATACCCCTGCGCCCCACATACCCCTGCACCCCACATACCTCTGCACCCCACATACCCCTGCACCCCACATACCCCTGCACCCCACATACCCCTGCTCCTCACATACCCCTGCACCCCACATACCCCTGTGCCCCACATACCCCCGGCCACCTTCCATGCAGGAACGCTCCGCGCTCATCTGTAGAACCTGTTGCCCAGAGCCTCCTCCCCGGAGAGCATTATAGATATAAGGAGATAATGGCGCGGAGATAACTGCGCCGCTCTAATGTGGATTTAATGAATGCGTGTCAAACCACAATGGATCTGTGTGCGTTTTATCTACAATGGGGATGATCACAATGCGTTTGAGTTTACATCACCGCCTCTTGTTTACTGTTCAGCTCTTAGCGAGATATCATTTGAATAAATGTCAGTATCGGCGGCGGCGGCGCGTGTTCTCTGCTAATCACTTTGGCTTTCTGCGGCTGTCAGCGGGGAGATCGGCTCGTTGTCATACATTGCATGTTCCTCGCTGCTCCGCGAAAAGCAAAACTATTGATGTTTATTTTTGTGTGGTTGGAAAAGAAGATGCGTAACGCCGGTTATTAATACAAAGTTCATGGATTTAGAGTGGAAAATAGAGACGGATCCTAAATAAAACATGTAACCGGATTTAAAAATTTATTACAAGGAACTTTGTTTATATTTTCACATTCTCTAGAAATAATTAAAAAGCCGAATCCTCAGATCCCAACAGAGCGACCATCATTCAAGAGGAGGAGGCTGCGCAGCAGAAAGGCGCCGCCACCTGACAATGAGGCTGCAGACGCCGCCGCCGCCATTGCTCCGACACTCGGGGTCCACATCACTTATTGCAGCATTATTTGTATCTATTAAGATTTTACGTCTTATTAAATCCTTCTATTTATTCTTAGTTTATTATATTCTTTCTATTCATTATTTTTCTCCTTATTACATCATTATTTGTATTTGTTATTTTACGTCTTATTAAATCCTTATGTGTATTTACTACTATTTATTATCTTTTAGTTTTATATCATTTATAGGTTTAATTCATATTTTGCCTGATATTTATAGTTATTATTATTTTTCGCCTTATTCAATCATTATCTGCATTTATTGATATTTTTGATTATTTTATGCTTTTTTATGTCCTTGTTTGTATCTATTGTTATTTTACATCTTATTAAATCATTATTTGAATGTATTATTATTTTGCATCTTATTACAACATGAATATGTATTATTTATTATTTTTGCCCTATTATCTCATTATTTGTAGCTATTATTTTACATTATTACATTACATTATATTACATTATTTTGTATTTATTTTTTGTTTTATTGTATCATTTTTTAAAATATATTACTATTTCTTTGTGTTTTATTTTACCCTTTATTGGATCATTATTTGTATTTATTATTATTCTACATCTTCTTATATCATCATCTTTTGTGTTTTTTGTCTTATTGTATCATTTTGTTTAAAATTATTATTTCTTGTTATTTTATGCTTTATTCTATCATTATTTATGATTATTTCACATCTTTTATTACTTT
This sequence comes from Phyllomedusa bahiana, assembly GCA_025379985.1. Taxonomy (NCBI): domain Eukaryota; kingdom Metazoa; phylum Chordata; class Amphibia; order Anura; family Hylidae; genus Phyllomedusa; species Phyllomedusa bahiana. The sequence continues at coordinate 18,875 of JAODAL010048683.1, read as the reverse complement.
ACATCTTATATTATTACTTGTATTTGTTATTACTTTCAATCTTATATATGGCTTTATATTTATTATTTATCGTTTTTGTTGTCTTATTACTTGTATTTATTATTTTACGTCTTATTATCTTATTTGTAGTTATTATTATTTATTTTATGTCCTATTATTATTTGTATTTGTTATGATTTTACTTCTTATATCACTATTTGTATTATTATTATTTTATTGCATTTTACGTTTATTATCGGTTATATTCTTCATAATTATTTATTAATGTTATTAATGTAAATCATAATAATGTCCCTTATGAATCAGATTCCCAGTCATTTTATCCTGCATGTTGTAATGGCTCTGTGTGTATGTAGCAGTGATACTTTAATTTCTAAATTAGATACTGATAGAAGGGGGGATCTCTTTGGAGAACATCAGGTGCCCTCGCTCCTCTCTACTTTCCGTCTTTGTGTTTCTTTGTTATATGATATTAACCACCCGCACATTATAATATAATAGTAATCAGACTTATTGGAATAAGGGGACTGGGCCGCAGTGTCCAGGGAATTAGATGAAGATCATTATTTAGAAGGTGTCAAGGAAAGAAGCATCAGGCACATTCAATTTTAACAAGTTGTCAAGGGACCTCAGCTGCCACCAGTGGAGTCTGAAGGGAGACGGAGGAGTCCAGAGGGAGAAGGAGGGATCTGGAGGGAATGGAGGAGTCTGGAGGAGGACAGAGGAGTCTGGAGGGGGACAGAGGGGTCTGCACAGAAACAGAAGAGCCTGGAGGAGACTAAAGGGGATGGAGGAGTCTGGAGGGAAAATGAGGAGGCAAGAGGGGACAGAGGGGTCTGGAGGAGAACAGAGGAGCATGGAGGAGTCTGGAGGGGACAGAGGTGTCTAAAGGGGATGGAAGGGTCTGGAGGGGGCCAAGGAGTCTGGAGGAGACAGGTGTCGGAGGAAGATAGATGGGTTGGCATAGAGACAGAGAGCCTGGAGAAGGGCAGAAGAGTCTAAAGGGAACGGTGGAGTCTGGAAGGGGACAGACAAGGGTGTGTCTATAGAGAGTACAGAGGTAGCAGCCGCTATCGGGCCCTGCGGCCTGAGGGGACCCAAAAGTCCTTCTGTCATGTAAGGAGGTATCAGTATTGTAAGTGGAAAATGGCAGCTGGGGGGGGGGGACATTTCAATTTTTGCACTAGGGCTCCAGAGCTTCAAGTTACACCTCTGGGGACAGAGGGGCATGGAGGGGGATGGATGCATCCGGACGGGGGATGAAGGGTCCACAGGGGATGGAGGGGTCTGGAGGGGAGAGAGGAGGAGTGTGGAGGGGACACAGGAGTCTGGAGGGGAGAGAGGGTCTGGAGGGGAGAGAGGGTCTGGAGGGGAGAGAGGGTCTGGAGGGGAGAGAGGAGGAGTGGGGAGGGGACACAGGAGTCTGGAGGGGAGAGAGGGTCTGGAGGGGAGAGAGGAGGAGTGGAGGAGACACAGGAGTCTGGAGGGGAGAGAGGGTCTGGAGGGGAGAGAGGAGGAGTGTGGAGGGGACACAGGAGTCTGGAGGGGAGAGAGGGTCTGGAGAGGAGAGAGGAGGAGTGTGGATGGGACACAGGAGTCTGGAGGGGAGAGAGGGTCTGGAGAGGAGAGAGGAGGAGTGTGGAGGGACACAGGAGTCTGGAGGGGAGAGGGTCTGGGGGGAGGGGAGAGGAGGAGGAGTGTGGAGGGGACACAGGAGTCTGGAGGGGAGATAAGGGTCTGGAGGGAGAGAGGAGGAGTGTGGAGGGGACATAGGAGTCTGGAGGAGAGAGAGGGTCTGGAGGGGAAAGAGGAGGAGTGTGGAGGGGACACAGGAGTCTGGAGGGGAGAGAGGAGGAATGTGGAGGGGACACAGGAGTCTGGAGGGGAGAGAGGGTCTGGAGGGGAGAGAGGAGGAGGAGGTCTAGGAGTAGGAGTGGTGGGACATAGGAGTCTGGAGGAGGAGAGAAGGGTCTGGAGAGGGAGAGAGGAGGAGTGTGGAGGGGGACACAGGAGTCTGGAGGGGAGAGAGGAGGAATGTGGAGGGGACACAGGAGTCTGGAGGGGAGAGAGGGTCTGGAGGGGAGAGAGGGTTGGAGGGGAGAGAGGAGGAGTGTGGATGGGACACAGGAGTCTGGAGGGGAGAGAGGGTCTGGAGAGGAGAGAGGAGGAGTGTGGAGGAGACACAGGAGTCTGGAGGGGAGAGAGGGTCTGGAGGGGAGAGAGGAGGAGTGTGGAGGAGACACAGGAGTCTGGAGGGAGAGAGGGTCTGGAGGGGAGAGAGGAGGAGTGTGGAGGAGACACAGGAGTCTGGAGTGAGAGAGGAGTCTGGAGGAGGGAGAGAGGAGGAGTGTGGAGGAGACACAGGTGTCTGGTGGGAGAGAGGGTCTGGAGGGGAGAGAGGAGGAGTGTGGAGGGGACACAGGAGTCTGGAGGGGAGAGAGGGTCTGGAGGGGAGAGAGGAGGAGTGTGGAGGGCACATAGGAGTCTGGAGGAGAGAGAGGGTCTGGAGGGGAGAGAGGAGGAGTGTGGAGTGGACTCCGGTGTCTGGAGGGGAGAGAGGGTCTGGTGGGAGAGAGGGTCTGGAGGGGAGAGAGGAGGAGTGTGGAGGAGACACAGGAGTCTGGAGGGGAGAGAGGGTCTGGAGGGAAGAGAGGGTCTGGAGGGGAGAGAGGAGGAGTGTGAAGGGGACACAGGAGTCTGGAGGGAGAGAGGGTCTGGAGGGGAGAGAGGGTCTGGAGGGGAGAGAGCAGGTAATGTTTACCTCTGAAGACTAAAAACATCCATCCTGACTTTATACATTTCACATTTTTTACAATTGGATATAGTTTACAAAGAGATGAGCTAAACCTCCAGGACCTCAGCGTGATCCCTGCACTGTCACTGATACATTGTAACAAACTTAAAGAGAGGAGTTTTGTGAGTTTGTGTATTTTTAAATGTGACAGATTGTGGAAGGAAACTCTGAGTCGGGCAATTAGTCCCATACATGTAAATGGGGATGTGTCTGCAGTAGAGGTGGGGGACATCTGCAAGTCCCAATCAGAAGTACAGGTCACAGATATTTGTGGAACCAATCTGCCACGTGTGAATTTCTGACCACAAGGGGCGCTCTGATGGGTTGCTTTGGCCAACAAAGAAAGTCCCAGACCTCGAAAGTTTTCCTACATGAGGCCCAAGATGTGAAGGCTATGAGAGGTATCGGGCTGGGATGAGGTTTCAGCTTCTGTTCCCCAAAAACAATGTGTTAGTTCACTGACAGCAAGCAGAGGTCCTGGGAGCAGTGAACCACAGTCTGATTCATACACAATCCTCAGGAGCGCGGCTGGAGGTGACGTGGACTCCACTATAAGGTTTAGGAGTTTTCTTCATGGGTCCTTGCACCTTTCTCCTGATCCCGGGAGCGGCCGTCGTCTCCATTGTTCTGCAGCGGGGCCCATAGAGGAGAGCGGCCCCAGTAATAATGCCCATTACCGCCACATCCCCGCGCAGGGTTCACACCCGTCTCATAGAAGCTGTGTTATAGGGAAGCACAAAGTTTACTGTATAAAGATCGTCTATAATTAATGAAGCAAATTTCCGCAAGACGACGGCGCTGACAACAAGGTTTTTTCTATTTTTTTCCCGCAGGAGAAGTTTTTCGACTACTTTCTGGAGACGAGAAGTTGATTTTAATACATTTAAATGAAGCATCTAATGTAAATTGGGAGGAAGCGCGCACACAGCATCAGGTTCAGGGCGAATCAACCTTACCCAGCAACCCGGCTCCCCGGACTAATGACTAATTATATTACACTCCATTCTCAGGACCTACGTAATTGAATTATTAAAGACGCGTGCGAGGCTCCACTACAAAGCGCGGTCATTTATGACTTCAATTTTACATTATCTTTGAAGTTAAAAAAGAAGCAGAAATCGTTATAATGTGGATTCTTTTTGTTGGTCGCCTTCCGCCTCCCTCGCCCTCCCCGCGGGCGCCGCATTGATACGAGATGGTAAATATTTAGAATATTTGAAAGATCAAAGAGGTCTCATCCTCTCAAGATGTTTATCCTGTCATTTTATTTGTGCCTCATCTGCAGCTCACAGGGCCCCATGCTGGCGCAGCGGGTGCAGGAGGGGCCCAGGCTCTGCCAGTCATGGGGGCACGACTGCACCTCCAACAACTTCATGAGCCTCCAACCTTCCCCCCCCAAGTCACGGAGATAACAACCATAGGACTAGAACAAGGGACCATTGGGTAGATCACATCGATCACCAGGAAACCAATCAATACGTCACCCTCAGCTCCTGACGGTCATTGAGCCGGGACCCCAACAATGGGCTGGAAAGAGACCACCTGCCATAGAAAGGAATCTGACTGTCTTAAATAATTACACAGTAACCAGACACCCCATATAGCAACCAAATACACACACATACTGCACCCCACCAATGTAAGATCTACATAATACCCCCATATAGTGTCCATATAAAACCCACATACTTCACCTACAAAACCCCCATATAATATCCACATAACACTCACATACTGCACCTGCATAATACCCCCATACATTATCCATATAACACCCACATACTGCATCTACATACTGTATCTACATAATATCCCCATACAGTATCCATATAACAACCACATAATACCCCCTTATAGTGTCCATATAACACCCAAATACAGCACCTACATAATATCCCCATACGTTGTCCATATAACACCCACATACAGCACCTATATAATACCCCCATACAGTGTCCATATAACATCCACATACAGCACCTACATAATACCCCCTTATAGTGTCCATATAACACCCACATACAACACCTACATAATACCCCCATACAGTGATCAAATATAACACCCACATACAACACCTACATAATACCCCCTTATAGTGTCCATATAACACCCACATACAGCACCTACATAATACCCCCATACAGTGATCAAATATAACATCCACATACAGCACCTACATAATACCCCCTTATAGTGTCCATATAACACCCACATACAGCACCTACATAATATCCCCATACAGTGTCCATATAACACCCACATACAACACCTACATAATACCCCCATACAGTGTCCATATAACAACCACATACAACACCTACATAATACCCCCATACAGTGTCCATATAACACCCACATACAGCACCTACATAATACCCCCTTATAGTGTCCATATAACACCCACATACAACACCTACATAATACCCCCTTATAGTGTCCATATAACACCCACATACAGCACCTACATAATATCCCCATACAGTGTCCATATAACACCCACATATAACACCTACATAATAGCCCAATACAGTGTCCATATAACAACCACATACAGCACCTACATAATACCCCAATACAGTGTCCATATAACACCCACATACAACACCTACATAATATCCCCATACAGTGTCCATATAACAACCACATACAACACCTACATAATACCCCAATACAGTGTCCATATAACACCCACATACAACACCTATATAATACCCCCATATAGTTTCCATATAACACCCACATACAGCACCTACATAATACCCCCTTATAGTGTCCATATAACACCCACATACAGCACCTACATAATATCCCCATACAGTGTCCATATAACACCCACATACAGCACCTATATAATACCCCATATAGTGTCCATATAACACCCACATACAGCACCTACATAATATCCCCATACAGTGTCCATATAACACCCACATACAGCACCTACATAATATCCCAATACAGTGTCCATATAACAACCACATACAGCACCTACATAATACCCCCATACAGTGTCCATATAACACCCACATACAGCACCTACATAATATCCCCATACAGTGTCCATATAACACCCACATACAGCACCTACATAATACCCCCATACAGTGTCCATATAACACCCACATACAACACCTACATAATACCCCCATACAGTGTCCATATAACACCCAGATACAACACCTACATAATATCCCCATACAGTGTACATATAACAACCACATACATCACCTACATAATACCCCCATACAGTGTCCATATAACACCCACATACAACACCTACATAATACCCCCATACAGTGTCCATATAACACCCACATACAGCACCTACATAATACCCCCATACAGTGTCCATATAACACCCACATACAGCACCTATATAATACCCCATATAGTGTCCATATAACACCCACATACAGCACCTACATAATACCCCCATACAGTGTCCATATAACACCCACATACAGCACCTACATAATACCCCCATACAGTGTCCATATAACACCCACATACAGCACCTATATAATACCCCCATACACTAACTACATAAAACACCCCATGGGGTTTGACTGGGATATATTATGTGGGGTTGATGTCTTTGCACCCATCAAGATGGACTGGAATATATTGGGGTGAGGTGTTTTTCAGTGTCAGGGGGTCGGCATCTTCTTACAGCCTCGGCCATCTTTATGTAAAGCAACAATTCTATTTCTCAGATTCTTAGACAGATCTTTGCTATGAGGAGCCATGTTGAACTTCCAGTGACCAAGATGAGAGAGTGATAACACCAAACCTAACACTCCTGCTCCCCATTCACACTTGAGCCCTGGTAACACTAACGGTATGCTCACACGGCGTTTTTTTATACAATTTAGGATGTGTGTTGGCTGCAGCAGCATCGCCCCCTATAGGTTATTATAGGGCTCCTGCTGTGTCTTACATTGCGAGCAATCATACTGCTCATTGTTAGATGCATGTTTGGATCCCTCTAGACAGACCCAGACACACATCTAAAAGCGTATGTTCACACAGAGCAAACACGCCGTATGAACATACCCTAACAAGTCACATGACATCGTGGAGGGAAAATGGAAAATTGGGCACTTTTATTGTCATGGGCGTACTGACTTTTGTGGTCTCTAAGGGGTGTCCTCACTTTTGTCCCCATAGACATTGATGCTGTGAGTTCTTCCCTGTGATACAAACCTGGGCACTGACTACTTTACATTGTATCACTTAGGGCATTTAAATTTTAAAAAAAGGGAAAAAAAGCAGGAGATTAAAGGGGGCGGGCGCCTGCGTGCCGCGGAAAAAATTTGCAGGGACCCCCAAACTTTTTTTTTTGTCCACCCCCTTAAAAAAAGCCAAAACCCACCCCGCCAAATTTCAAAAAGGGTTTTGAAAAAGCCAGGTGGATCCCCTTATGCCAGGGGGTATCCCCCCAAAACCGGGTAGTCCCCCTTCAGGCAGGAAGATGCCCCCCTTTTAAGCAAGGTAATGCCCCCTCTTTACTAGGTAGATGCACCCCTTTTTACCCAGGTAGTTGGGGCCCCCCCTTTTTTGTAGCCAGTAGTGCCCCCTTTAATAGCAGGTAGTTGCCCCCTTTAGTAGTCAGGTAGTACCACTTTAGTAGTCAGGTAGGTAGTGACCCCTTTAGTAGCCAGCCATGTAGTTGCCCCCCTTTTAGTAGCCAGCCAGGATGTTTGCCCTTTAGTAGACAGCCGGTAGTTGCCCCCTTTAGTAGCCAGGTAGGTAGTGTCCCCTTTAGTAACCAGCCAGGAGTGCCCCCATTAGTAGCCAGCGCCAGGTAGTTGCCCCCATTGTAGCCAGCCAGGTATTGGCCCCCATTATAAAGCCAGCCATGTAGTTTTGCCCCATTGTAGCCAGTCCAGTATTGCCACCCATTGTAGCCAGCCAGTATTGCCCCCCATTTGTAGCCAGCCAGGTAGTTGCCCCCATTGTAGCCAGCCAGGTATTGCCCCCTTATTGTAGCCAGCCAGTAGACCCCCCCCCCCCCCCATTGTAGCCAGGAAGAGCCCCTCCATGTAGTTTTAATAAAAATAAAATAAAATAATTCACTTACCTGACCAGCGCTCTGCCAGCTCCGGCCAGGCTCCTGCCCGATCTCCGGACAGCGACGCCCAGGGGGAATGAGAGCACCTCGCGTCTTTTCCCTGCGCCGCTGATCTGATGCACAGACGCCGGACATACAGGGTAGGAGGGAGGAGGGGAGCGATCCATCCTAGCCTCCTCCCACGCAAAGTGTACCGACGCGGGCGGGTGCTTTGCTGCGGGAAGAAATGCCACTCCCCCCGTGAGGCGGTGGGGAGAACCCAAAATAGCGGGACCCCCCGCCAAAAACGAGAGGTTGCATGTATGACATAGGGGGTGTCTCAGCATTTGCGTCTCTTAGGGGTGTCCTCACTTTGTCCCCATAACATTGATGCAGTGAAGTTCTTCCCTGTGATACAAGCTGGGGGCACTGACTACTTTACATTGTATCACTAGGGGTGTCCCCATCACTTTTTGCTGCCACTTAGGGGTGCCTCACTTTTTGTCCCCATAGACATTGATGGTGCAGTTCTTAACTGTGATATCCAATGCCAGGGCCCTGACTAACTTTACATTGTACACTTAGGGGTTGTCTTCACTTTTGCTGTCACTTAGGGTGTCCCCACTTTTGTCCCCATAGACATTGATGCTGTGAGTTCGTCCCTGTGATACAAGACGGGCCCGGACTACTTTACATTGTTTCACTTCGGGGTGTCCTCACTTTTGGGGTCTCTTAGGGGTGTCCTAACTTTTGTGCCCATAACATTGATAGCTGTGAGTTCTTCCCTGTGGGGGGGGGGGGTGGAAAAAATTAAAAAAAAAACAAGAATGGCCACTAACTACTTACATTGTAATCACTTAGGGTGTTCCTCACTTTTGCGGCCCACTTAGGGTGTCCTCACTTTTCGTCTCTGCAAAGACACTTTGATGCTTTTGAGTTCTTCCCTGTGATACAAGCCGGGCACTGACAACGTTACATTGTATCACTTAGAGGTTGTCCTCACTTTTGTCCCCCATAGACCATTGATG
>JAODAL010048683.1:0-5000 GCA_025379985.1 Phyllomedusa bahiana | reverse complement strand
TCTATCTATCTATCTATCTATCTATCTCATATCTATCTACCTCCCTATCTATCTCCTTCCTATCTATCTATCTATCTATCATCTATCTATCTAGCTCCCTATCATCTATCTCCTACTATCCTATCTACCTCTATCTACTATCTATAATCTATCTATCTATCTATCTATCTCCTATCTATTATCTATCTATCTATCTATCTACTCCTATCTATCTCCTATCGATCTATCTTTCTATCTATCTATATATCTACTATCTACTTCCCATATCACCCATATCTATCTATCTTTCTATCATCTATCTATCTATCATCTATCACTATCTATCTACTATCTATCTATCTATCTATCTACTACTATTATCTATCTATTATCTATCATCTATCTATCATTGTAAAAAGCCGGGCAAAAAGGGCTGAATCCGCGCACTTCCCAAAAAATCCAAATACCCTTTGGGGAATAAAAATTTAGTTCCCTTTTTTTAAAAATAAAACACTATGGGTTCTTCCCACAATGCTTTTTTAAAAAACAAAACAAAAAGCAAAGAATTTTACCTTTTTCGCAGTATACCCCGTTTCCCTCAGAAGCTATCTATCATATGTATCTATCTATCTAATTTCGACATACCTATATAACTACATACTAGGGAGCTGCATTTCTACTTATTTGGGGCATATATAACTCTCTATCTAATAAATCTACTTAACGGGGGGCTATACACCTAGCTAATTGAGGACTACCTACTAAAAGGGGGTTTACCTATCTACCTACCTAGTTTAAGGGTGTACCTACATAATATATTAAACTACCTCCTGTATGGGGAAACAAAAAAGACTAAAGCTGGGTGCACAAATGGAGCCCCATAGCTGTTTGGGGGCAGTGAGACACAAGAGGGACATTATCACCATTTGAGAATCAATAGATGGGGAACTTGTACAGAGATAGGAATTGGTAGAGAAGTGCTGGAAAAGTGAGGACTCTAAGCCTATTCTACACGTGCAGTTTTTAGATCGTTTTTGGGTGCTTTAAATTTTTTAAAATTCCCGAAAAACACCCTCCTGGGGCCCTATAAACACAATAAAAAAACGACCTGCATCTCCCATTCCTTTCTATGATCGTCTTTGACTCGGTTTAGGGTTTGTATAATATGCCGGCACTTTTAGTTTGTTTCGCCACCTTCCCAAATAATTCAATTGTATGGGTAATGTTAAAAAAAAAAAAAAACGAGAAGCAACTGCAGTTTTTGCACAGATCGTGACAATACCCATGTTCCTGCATCGGAAAAAAATGGTTTATTTCGGCAGTTTTTTGTCCGATGCAGTGAAGACCTAAACTAAGATGTTTGCTTGGTAAATTCTGCAGTAAGGAGTTGTGGCCTGGAGAAGTCATTAGATGGAGATAAAAAAAGGAAATAGTACGACTCATCAGAGAAGAGAACGATGCATACATACATCTTGCGCAATATGTTGTTGATATGTTGTAATGGCGTGGGGTTATTATTCAGCTACTATGTGGTGATGATATGTGATCATGACGTCATATTATTTAGTCACTATGTAGAGGTGATATGTGGTCGTGGTGTTGTGGTATTATTCAATCACTATGGGCAACATGTCTGAATTGGGCTCCAACAGTTATCTGGTGTCAAAAAACTGTAGAAGACTTGTTCTATAGATGTATGAGCAATTGCAATCCAAACTTTGGCGTGATAAGTGCATCCGCATAATTTTTTTAAAGGGATAAAATTTGGTTGTCTGGGGGGTTCATACCCCATTCAAGGGTTAGACATATTTGGATTCTTTGATCCAAAAACGGGACAGAACAGTTAAACATCCGATCAGGGAAAAGAGGGCCTAAACCTGACTTGTGGAAATTGTCTCTATACCCCTGTATGTATGACCTGTAGAAGAACACCCAGCCCGGGGGGAAAGGGTGGTGCCTGACCCAGATTTGTGTTTTTGGCCTACACTGCCCGGGGTTTTATGACCTGCAGAAGAACAGCCAGCCCGGGGTAAAGGTGGTCCCCTGAGCCAGACTTGGGGTTTTGGCCTACACTCCCTGTATGTATGACCTGCAGAAGAACAACCGGGAAAGGGGTCCAGCCAGACTTTTGGTATTGGGCTCTACACCCCCTTATGAAAAGACCTGCAGAAAACAACCGGGAAAGGGTGGGCCTACCAGACTTGTGGTATTGGCTCTACACTCCTGTATGTATGCCTTTCAGAAAAACAACCGGGGAAAAGGTGGTGCCTGACCAACTTGTGTATTGGCTCTACACTGCCCTGTATGTATGACCTGCAAAAAACAGACCAGGGAAAAGGTGGTGCCTGACCAGGTTGGGGTATTGTCTCTATACTGCCCTGAGTAACCTGCGAAAAACAACCAGGAAAAGATGGGCCTACCAGATTTGGGGTATTGGCTCACACTGCCCTGTATTAGACATGCGAAAACTCCAGACCAGGGAAAAAGGTGGGCCTGAGCCAGATTTGTGTTTTGGATCTCCAAACTGCCCTGTATGTATGATCTGCAGAAAACAGACCAGGGTAAAGGGGTTTCCTGAGCAAACTTGTGGTATACTCTACACTGCCCGTATGAACCCTCAAAAAACGCCAACCAGGGTAAGGTGGTGCCTGAGCCAGACTTGGGGGTATTGGCTCTACATGCCCTTATGTATAACCTGCAGAAAAACAACCAGGGTAAAGGTGGTGCCTAGCCAGGGCCGTCTTAACGCACTATGGGCCCCGGGCAGAGAGGGTACTGCCCCCCCCCCCCCCCAAAAAAAAAAAAAAAAAAAAAAAACACTACTCAAAGAAACAAATATAAACATTACCAGCTCCGGTCACCTTTAAAACAGGACTTTAGCACTGATGGAATATAATAGCAAAAAAAAAACCCCTGACCCAGGGACCCCCGGGAACCCTATCTGATCATCTTTCTCTGAATCGTTCTTTTTCCCTTTTTCCTCTCCTTCCTCTAACCGCCAGAGCCTTGTCCCGGCCCCCCGCCACTACCCTGCAGAAGCAACGCACAAACATTTTAAACCTCACTTTATCACACTTCGCTGGATTCCTACCTTTTTTAGGGGCGCCCCACATTTAAAAAGTAGGTAGTACATATTCCCAAAATTTTAAAAAAAAAAAAAGCGGGAATTTTTAGACGGCGGGCCGTAGCGCGCTGCGAAAAAAATTTGCATGGGCACCCCATCTTTTAGATCCCCACCCCCCTTAAAAAAGCCACACCCACTCCACCTAACGCCAAAACGGCTTTGGAAGAAACCCGGTAGAGCCCTTATAGCCGGGAAAACCCCCCCATAACAGGTTGCCCCTTAAGGCGGGTAGATGCCCCCTTAGCAAGTAATCCCCATTGTAGCCGGGGTAGGTGCCCCCCTTTGTTAGCCAGGTGGGTGCCCCCATTGTTTGCCAGCTATGCCCCCTCTGTTGCCACTATCCCCCCAAATTTTTTGCAGCATGCCCCCTCTGTTGCCACTAGTTGCCCCCATTTTTGCCAGCTTGCCCCCATTTTTTTGCCCGTATGCCCCCCTTTTGCCAGGTAGATGCCCCCTCGTTGCCGGGTGGGTGCCCCCCTTTTTTTAGCCAGGTAGGTGCCCCCATTGTTCCCAGGTAGTGTCCCCCGTTTTTGCCACTATCCCCCTCTGTTGCCAGCTAGTGCCTTCATTGTTGCCGGGTAGATCCCCCTCTGTTGCCAGGTAATCCCCCTCTGTTCCATTATGTCCCCATTGTTCCAGGTAATGCCCCCTCTGTTGCCGGGTAAATTTTTCCCCTTTGTTGCCAGGTATCCCCCCTTTTTTCCAGGTGGGTCCCCCCCATTTTTTGCCAGGTAATTTTCCCCCATTGTTCCAAGATTTCCCCCATTGTTGCCAGGTGGGTTTCCCCTTGTTCCAGGTGGGCCCCCTTGTTGCCGGGTATGCAGTAGTTTAAAAAAATAAATAAATAAAAAATCTTACTTACCAGTTTTCCTTCCTCTTCTCCACGTCGGGAGCCGGGGGCCGCTGGCGCAACTGCGGGCCGGGAGGGGGCGCGCCGATGACGCAAATCCGCGCCCCTGCCCCGGGGCCCCTGGGAGCTAACAGAGGGATCAGTAGATCCCAATGTTCAGCCTCGGCCCCCGTTTGCACCGCGCGGTGCAGGCAGCGGGCCCTGAATGGGTGCATGGCGGGTCGGACCCGGCCCCGCAGCCGTGTGATAGGGGGCCACAGACCGGGGCCCCCACTCGGGGGCCCCCCAAGGGAAACCCCACCTCCCCCGGCGACGCTCCGACCGGCGCTGCGGCCCGAATCCCGGCTGCCCCCCGGGGGGAGAGCCTGGCTTCCGCTCCCCGGGGAGGGTAGGGTGCGCCCGGGGCCCCCCCAAAATCGTGGGGCCCCGGGCAGTGGCCACCTGGCCCAATGGAAAGAACGGCCCTGGGGCCTAGCCAGACTTGTGGTATTGGCTCCACTGCCCTGTATGTATGACCTGCAAAAAACAGCCAGGGTAAAGGTGGGCCTAGCCCGACTTGTGGTATTGCCTCTAAAACTCCCTGTAGTAGACCTGCAGAAAACAGACCAGGGAAAAAGGGGGGCCTGAGCCAGACTTGTGTATTTTCTCTACACGCCCTGATGTATGACCTGCAGAAGAACAGACCAGGGAAAAGTGGTGCCGAGCCAACTTGTGGTATTGGCTCTACACTGCTCGTTTATGACCTGCAGAAGAACAGACCAGGGGAAAGGTGGTGCCCGACCAACTTTGGGATTGGGCCACACCGCCCTGTATGTAGACCCCGCAGAAGACAGCCAGACCAGGTAAAGGTGGTGCCCCGAGCCCGACTTGGTTTTGGGTCTACACTGCCCTGTATGTAGAGCTGCAGAAGAACAGACCAGGGTAAAGTGGTGCCTGAGCCAACTTGTGGTATTGGATCTACACGCCCGTGTGTATGAGCTGCAGAAAACAGACCCGGGGGAAAGGGGTGCCCGGCCAACTTTGGTATTGCTCTACACTGCCCTGTAT
>JAODAL010048682.1:0-28798 GCA_025379985.1 Phyllomedusa bahiana | reverse complement strand
AAAGGGCACCGGGTGTAACAGGAGCGTTAACCACCAGTATTTCCAAGTGAAGCTCAATTGGTCCACACATACGGAGGGGCAAGCGCTACCCAGGTATTGACTGTGTACAGAGGAAGGCTGGAGTTCTCACACTTCCGCTTCCGCACTCTGCTTCAGCACGACAGTTTTCGTTGCTGCGTCATCAGGGCATTTTAACCTGCGTGTTAATAGATGACGGACGCCAGCCTGGGCTTTCACCGCACCCACTGTAACTCCGGCCCTGGGTCATGCTGTGGCCCAGGACAGGTATAGTCAATGTCCAGTATAACTAAAATGGTGGTTGAAAGACTCCTTTTTCCGGCACTTTTTAAATGTGGGGGTCATGCAGGTTTGGGGCTCATGCTGTGGCCCAGGATTTTCAGGACTATGGTTTAAGCCCTTTTCCATTTAATGTTCCGGGTTGGCCACTCCAACATAACATTGGTGGTTTGAAAGACTCCTTTTTCCGGCACTTTTTAAATGTGGGGTCATGCAGGTTTGGGGCTCATGCTGTGGCCCAGGACAGGTATAGTCAATGTCCAGTGAACTAAAAATGGTGGTTGAAAGACTCCTTTTTCCGGCACTTTTTAAATGTGGGGGTCATGCAGGTTTGGGGCTCATGCTGTGGCCCAGGACAGGTATAGTCAATGTCCAGTCAAACTAAAATGGTGGTTGAAAGACTCCTTTTTCCGGCACTTTTTTAAATGTGGGGGTCATGCAGGTTTGGGGCTCATGCTGTGGCCCAGGACAGGTATAGTCAATGTCCAGTGAAACTAAAATGGTGGTTGAAAGACTCTTTTTCGGCACTTTTTAAATGTGGGGGTCATGCAGGTATGGGGCTCATGCTGTGGCCCAGGACAGGTATAGTCAATGTCAAGATCAACTCAAATGGTGTTGCAAAGACTCCTTTTTCCGCTCTTTTAAAATGGGGGGTCATGCAGGTGTTGGGGTCATGCTGTGGCCCAGGACAGGTATAGTCAATGTCCAGTGAAACTAAAATGGTGGTTGAAAGACTCCTTTTTCCGGCACTTTTTAAATGTGGGGGTCATGCAGGTTTGGGGCTCATGCTGTGGCCCAGGACAGGTATAGTCAATGTCCAGTGAAACTAAAATGGTGGTTGAAAGACTCCTTTTTCCGGCACTTTTTAAATGTGGGGGTCATGCAGGTTGGGGGCTCATGCTGTGGCCCAGGACTGGTATAGTCAATGTCCAGTGAAACTAAAATGGTGGTTGAAAGACTCCTTTTCCGGCACTTTTTAAATGTGGGGGTCATGCAGGTTTGGGGCTCATGCTGTGGCCCAGGACAGGTATAGTCAATGTCCAGTTGAAACTAAAATGGTGGTTCAAAGACTCCTTTTTCCGGCACTTTTTAAATGTGGGGGTCATGCAGGTTTGGGCTCATGCTGTGGCCCAGGACAGGTATAGTCAATGTCCAGTGAAACTAAAATGGTGGTTGAAAGACTCCTTTTTCCGGCACTTTTTAAATGTGGGGGTCATGCAGGTTTGGGGCTCATGCTGTGGCCCAGGACAGGTATAGTCAATGTCCAGTGAAACTAAAATGGTGGTTGAAAGACTCCTTTTTCCGGCACTTTTTAAATGTGGGGGTCATGCAGGTTTGGGGCTCATGCTGTGGCCCAGGACAGGTATAGTCAATGTCCAGTGAAACTAAAATGGTGGTTGAAAGACTCCTTTTTCCGGCACTTTTTAAATGTGGGGGTCATGCAGGTTTGGGGCTCATGCTGTGGCCCAGGACAGGTATAGTCAATGTCCAGTGAAACTAAAATGGTGGTT
Organism: Phyllomedusa bahiana; assembly: GCA_025379985.1. NCBI lineage: Eukaryota > Metazoa > Chordata > Amphibia > Anura > Hylidae > Phyllomedusa > Phyllomedusa bahiana. The sequence goes on along the minus strand of JAODAL010048682.1, from coordinate 26,990 downwards.
GAAAGACTCCTTTTTCCGGCACTTTTTAAATGTGGGGTCATGCAGGTTTGGGGCTCATGCTGTGGCCCAGGACAGGTATAGTCAATGTCCAGTGAAACTAAAATGGTGGTTGAAAGACTCCTTTTTCCGGCACTTTTTAAATGTGGGGTCATGCAGGTTTGGGGCTCATGCTGTGGCCCAGGACAGGTATAGTCAATGTCCAGTGAAACTAAAATGGTGGTTGAAAGACTCCTTTTTCCGGCACTTTTTAAATGTGGGGGTCATGCAGGTTTGGGGCTCATGCTGTGGCCCAGGACAGGTATAGTCAATGTCCAGTGAAACTAAAATGGTGGTTGAAAAGACTCCTTTTTCCGGCACTTTTTAAATGTGGGGTCATGCAGGTTTGGGGCTCATGCTGTGGCCCAGGACAGGTATGTCAATGTCCAGTGAAACTAAAATGGTGGTTGAAAGACTCCTTTTTCCGGCACTTTTTAAATGTGGGGGTCATGCAGGTTTGGGGCTCATGCTGTGGCCCAGGACAGGTATAGTCAATGTCCAGTGAAACTAAAATGGTGGTTGAAAGACTCCTTTTTCCGGCACTTTTTAAATGTGGGGGTCATGCAGGTTTGGGGCTCATGCTGTGGCCCAGGACAGGTATAGTCAATGTCCAGTGAAACTAAAATGGTGGTTGAAAGACTCCTTTTTGCGGCACTTTTTAAATGTGGGGGTCATGCAGGTTTGGGGCTCATGCTGCGTTCCAGGACAGGGATATTCAATGTCCAGTTCAAGTAAGATGATGGTTCAAATCATACTGCCTTCTGGCACTTTTTAATTTGTGGGTGATGCAGGTGTAAGGGTCATGCTGGGGTACAAGACAGGATAGTAATTGGTCTGTGACTTTTTTTCTGTTGACTTTTATAACCTAGTGTGTTGCTAAGATGTAGGACGTATCCATTTGACTGTTGTGGATGTTAATTTCAGCTTTCCAGGCCTTGTTTGGGTGTAATAATGAGGTGTGTTGTTGGCTCTCCATAGACTCTATTGGTAATCGCTCAATAATCGATGCTCACTATCGGATAAACTCTTATACGTTAGCGGCGGACCGACTATCGATATCGATCGATTCGTCGATAGCCAACGCAATCGCTCAACACTACATACGGAGAACCCGTCCCGTAAGGACGACCCCGTCAAGAACCTCCCCCTATTATACTCTTACCACTACACTAACCCTCTAGTGCAAAAATGACAATTCAGGCTCAGGTAAACCACTTTTAAAGTAGTCTACCTGTTCCAGCAGTAATGCGCCTGGATTTGCCATACTGAAGCTATAAATGTGTAGCTTCGTACAGTTGTAGTGCGACAAACCTCCAGCACGCCCCCGATCTCAGGCGCATTAAAAAGTGCCGCTGGCGCATTGTAATGCGCCTCATACTGGAGTGTGCCTGATTAAAAATATACGAAACGGGACTGTGCTAGTATTCGTTCATGCATTTCGTCCTTTATGTCTAAACAGGACAACCCTTCTAGTGGACAGTAGTTTCTTCATTGTGTACTACAATAGTGAAATAAACCTTTTCACGAAGAAGCCATACATTCGTGCCAAACAGCTGATATTTGTATGAGAAGCCATAGCCAGTCAGGCATCTTTACTGTAGTGACCATTGCTGGTAAAATGTAATATTACATGGTGGCAATTCAGATGAATGACTAATTACATAATGCACAGATGCATCAAGCCTGGCTCTGCATTCTGGTTCATTAAAAGGGATCATGAAGATTTGTCTATAATGTCCATATACCACCGCCTGTCATGTGTACAGAAGTCATCTATTCCTTTAACTTGGTACAAAAAACTAAATCATTGTTGCGCTAATTGTCAATTTTTCTGTTTATTCAATGTAGTAACTTTATATTCTTTCTTATTGTGAAGGTATCAAATGTTGCCGTTCATTCAATTAGATGGCTTCAAATAATATCATCAATCATCATGAGGATGAATGGTTAGTGAGTGTCTCAGCATGGTAATTGTTAGGGATACATTCAGAGTAATGTAGATTATAAACCATAGCTACCACTCTTCCCCATGGGCTGTGTTTAGTATTAAAGCTCAGCTCATTCAAGTCACTAAGGCTGAAATGCAAGATCACACATAAACAGTGGACAATTGTGCAATACTTTTTAAAAGAAATCAGCTATGTTTACATTATTTTGTATTGACCAGTGTGTGATAAGTTAGACTGCAACCAGAGAGTGAATAGGAATTTCTTTTATTGAACAGCTGAGACTTGCCACACTTTGCTTACTTTGCACATGTAACTGGAGTTCACCGGAAGCCAAGAGGCTGCCTTCTCGTTTCTTCTGTCAAGTTCTTCAGCAGGCAGACTGTGGGACAAGAGTCTCCCTCTCCATCCACGCTGTGTGTCCACGTGTCTGTGGATTACAGGTGGGTACAATTCCCAGTTAGGATGCACCATGAGGAAACAGAATGGTCAGCATGGTTGTGTTTACAGTCAGGAGACCTCCTCTCAGCTGCAACACTTACTCCTGTCTCTCTGTCTGAGGTGTATTCTAACTGGCTCCATTCTCCTCACAATCTGGTCTTTTATCTCTTAGGTGACCTTACCCCCTTCTCTAGGTTTTTACACTCTGGTGACCCCTACTCACCAACTCCTAACTGTGGAGTGTACCCCTATAATTTCATGCTACCCATTTAATCAGAACAATATGTGTAACATCAGTTGAAAAAAAAATAGATGCTAAAGTGTGAAAACTATACCATAAACGTGCTGGACGGGGGTAACCACAGACCCTTTACATTCACTCATAGAAGTGCATGCATGCAGCCTGTTGGGTTGACACCACTTTGCTCTGAGTCTGGGTGTGAATTTATTTCTTTACAATGGTTTGCTGAAATTTGGATCATCTGTCCTAGCAAAGTTAAAGAATATTGTTAGCGAAGAGATATTTCTTTGACAAGTGTTGTATAGTCACGATAGACTCAGACAAAGAACAGTTGCAAATCGATACAGCAAAGAAAAAAACATTCATCTAGCAATCAATCTTGGCAATATTGATCGGAAGACACTAAAATGGCATATAGCATGTAGCGTCACATTGTTAGACTCATTTCACTTGTCATGCTGTACTTTACTCATTTACTAGATTACATAATGATGGGCTATTGATGGTCAGCATCAGATATTTACATCTAAAGAATAATAGCTCGTGCACACTTTAAATCTGAGTCCTGTGCATTTAGAAAAACAGAGCAAGCTTTCAGCTCAGTAATGATATTTCCATCTGTTTTATAATTTCCTTTATTAGAATCAGATGTTAACTATAAAGCAGAATTTCCTGTTTATTCTGTGCAGTAAATCTCATGACTAGATTAAAAGGCAGGTGCAAGATAAGAAAAAAAATATCAAAAGTCTCAGAAGTGCAATGAATTGATGGATACAATAGATTGCAGGAGATTTCGTAACCATTAGAACATAGAATAATGCACATTTATAGTATGAATTGTGAAATTTGCCATGTACATTGTGTTTGTGTGCCGTTGCTGTGGACTCTATGTGGTTTGACGACGTGGTCGAGGGGAATTACAACCTTATGCTCTATGGTGACATGGGTGGTTCGGTGGGGCTGATATGGAAAGCTCTGTAGATGAGGGTGAAATGTGAGTTATCATATGACCAGGTTGTGGGTGACACCCCATGCTTGTATGAAAGAAGGTATGTTGCCCCCACATGGTGTATTGTGTTTGCTGTTTTAGGCAGTATCAATAGTCTGAGCTTTCTTGGTCTGGATGTGTGAGCAGCTACTAGAGCAGTACAGTAGCTCATGAGAAAACTGACCAGCCAAGAGTGCTGCTGGTTCACAAAAAACAGAGAGTGTTAGCTGTTAGCTATAGCTCACACTTGCCAACTTTTCTTCCCCCATTCCAAGAGATTTAAACCCCACCACTGGGAACATCCATAATCTACCTAGGAAATCCTAGTTTTGTAGCAGGGTTTGTGGCATGGTTTACAGGAGTGTCCTGGTAAAAATAGGGGTATGGTGCATGTGCATAGAGAAACCTTACCTCTGAGATTTCCAACTTGGCTGTGGAGAAAAGGGGGACTTTTGTGAGAGAGGCTACAGAGAGAACCACAGAAGAGGAGTTGGTATACTGACACAAACAATATTGAGAGTTTATGGCATAGAGGATGAGATTGTACAGCTAAAATAATAGTTTGTAGGCCAGAGGACTCCTGTGCAAACATGTAACATCAAAAGTAGTGTTGCTTAAATGGGGCCCTGTCCCTGGTCTGTTTAGGTTCTATCTAACTTGTAAAACAAATTGGTTTTGAAACACTACTTCATTAAAGCAACAGGAAATAACATTAGGGGCCACATGTATGAACCTGTTTAGGTCTAAAACTCACTTTTTTGACCATAGGTTACTATGGGCATAAGAGTGAGTTTTAGACTTAAACAGTTTTCATACATGTGGCCCTAGGTGCGACATCTAATGTCACTTTTGGCTGTTATAACATTAAAAATCACAGCAAAATTATATCCCAATTAAGATATACCTTTTAATAGATATGCATTAAAATCCCATAATAATAATAATAATATGCTGTATAGGAATCCCAATTAAGGTAGTATTTGTACAGAAATAAAACAATGTACTATATTTAGTACAGTGAATGAGATAATACCACACACGTGTTGTGCCCTGTTCTAGACACAGCCCATATGGACAACAAAAGGCCAATGCGAGAACAGTAGAAGTATTTGGCACTTGCTTTTTAACTTTCAATTTGGTAGCCACAGAATTCAGTCTGGACTACTTTTTTAATCGCATATTTTTTGAGTTTTGCCTTTTATACCACACCAGCATCTTATAAGACAAACAGACATGATGATGGATGTGATTCCTTAAAATTTTAGAATTTTAAGTGGGCAGCTTTAATTGAGCTTTTTTTCTAGCTTAAAGTGGCCCATTCTTCTTGATACTTGCTGTTTTACACCAAGAACATATTTAGAATGGGCGTGTTTAATATACCTTAGTTAACGGCACTAGGTTTTTTTTAATCTTCTGTATGATGATTTAAAGGGGTTGTCCCATCTCCAGTGTTGCCATAAGTAATCTTAGGACCCCACAACTGCCGAAGCATCCGGGTCTACAGTCCATCACCATATCAGTGCCTTGCACCATATTGATGGGCTCCTTTTTAAAAAAAAATATCAAGCTTTGACAGAGAGGGTACTGCCAATTCTTCCTTGATGTTGCCACTGCCCGTCATCAGACATTTATGGCAAATTAATAGGATATGCCATAAGTGTCTACAAAAGGGAAAACCCCTTTTATTACTCTACTCTCTCTGTTTCTTAATAATCTGTTAAGTTATTGGGTAAGGACAATTCATTTGATTGTGATTTGCTTTCATAAATTGAACAATGTTTAACAATGAGCAATGTTCATTTCAAAATTAGACAAATTAAAATTCTGCTTTACTGTGGGATAATATATTAAATGTGAGGATTCTGTCAACTCCCTGGGTTATAGGGTCAAGGACAAATTCCCTCTTGTTTTATCTTGCTTGAGATGGTGCTGTCACTGCCAAGCATTGTAAAGTCATTTATTTCACTATGTGTGGGAGCATAACAAACGCAAATTAATACAGTCAATATTATACATATCAAGGTCTTTTCTTCTAAAGTGAGTTTATTTTGTCACATAATTTATGCTATAGTGAGCATTTTAATGGAATCTGAAATGTGACAGATCTCTAATTAGGATCATTCTTGCTGACAATAACAAAGCTATGTAAATAAATGTACAGTGAGTACATAATAGATGTATCTTTTACTTCGCCTGGGTCTGGATTAGTTTGAATATTTTTTGTTATAATATGGCACTTATTATTATGATGAATTATTATGAGTTATTTATGATGAATTGGAATATCCATTTTTACTACATTGGCTATTACATATTTCTTTGTCAAAATTCTAATTATTTGTAAAATCCACAAAAATATCTTAATGCAATAATTTTGTGCATATACATATTTATCTATATAGACAGACATTTATCAATATATCTATATTGATCTATCTAGCAATCTATCCAAGCAACAGTGGTGCCAGCGAAGTAATGTATCTATCTACTGTAATCTCTCTCTCTCTCTCTGTCTTTCTCTTTCTCTGCTGTTATCATAATCAAAGGCGAAAATATTTGCCACGCTTCAAAAGGTTTCCCCATCAGAATAAAAGGTTTTTTGTTTTTTTTTTACATGCGATTGTGATGGAGTAATCTACATAATAAAATGTCCCGATGGGAAAGTGTATATTGGGCAGACCAGTAGAAGTATTAAAATCAGTTAATGAGCATAGGTCTATGATTAGGCAATTTAGAGCTAAGAACACAGGTGATAACAGCACTGGGGAAAAGAAGTCGTATGGTGAGACATCGGTGGCTCGTCACTTTGTGGCAGAGGGCCACGGCATTTCTGAACTACGTTGGTGCGTGTTGGAAAGGGTTAAAGGGGTTGTCTCGCTACAATGATTGGGTTTTAATTTAAAGATCTTTAAAAAACAAGCAGCTTTGCAATATATGTTCATTACAAATGTCCTACTGATTTTGAGCTAGCCCTGTTAGTATACACTACATCAGTCTCCTCAAATTTCTATAGCAGACGGACCTGTTGATCCTTATCTTACTGCTGTCAGGTCCTGAATGACTCATCAACCTTTGAAGACAGGTCGGAGCAGAGAGCCCCTCCTGCACAGAATGCTTCTGGAGGGGGAGGAGGACTCTGGCATCTGTGTCCAGCTTCCTGGATTAACCCTGTGTGTCCCTGCTTTCTCCTGCTCTCTACACAGATAGATGTGACAGCAGTGACCCTGTCTGTTACTATAATCATGATGTGTCTTTGGAACTGTGACTATACTAAATACTATACAGATCAGGGGGCATGTGAATACTTTATGCTCTCCTGTATAGTGAGACATCCTGAGTATAGTAACACTGCCCTTGTTGTTGCTGGAGATGTGGAGACTTGTAAGCTAAGCAGGGGATATAGGAACACATGCATCCCCTCTGCTCTATTAGCACACCACTTCACCTTCCTCTCTACACTCATAGATCAGCCCTCTCCTGCAACAGACCTAGGCAGGCACACACAGGGTGAACTCTGAGAGCAAACCCCTCCCCCCCCCCTCCTATAGAAGTTACGTAGCTGCCTGTGTGCTGATGGGAGGGGGAGAGGGAGCAGAAGAGACAGACAAGCTAGCACGCCCCTCAGTTCAACTTACCAGGGACACTGACAGGCTGAAAGCTCATAATGAGACAACTCCTTTAACTGTAAAGATAGGACACAGCTGCTGTCAAAGAAACTATTGCAGAGAGAGGCTTACTGGATAGCTTATATGGAAGCTATGGCTCCGAAAGGCCTGAATGAAGCTTTTAATGTAAATGTATTTTTATAAATGTATATTTGTTTCAATGTTGTTTCAATCCTGTATAAGAGGTATACATACCTATCCGCGCATGCTTGAGAAAGGGGAGGTTTCCTCCTTGAAACGACGGCTACTTGCATGGACGCTGACCGCCTGGTCTCCCGGTATCTCCTCTCTAACCCATGTGTTGGTGAGAAGTCTGTTTTTCGGACGGATGTGAACAGCACAGCTAGAGCCGCAAACTTAAGTATCTCCTTACATTTTGTCTTTGTTTAAGTGCACAAACTGTGTTTGTTATAATGGACGAATAAAATGTAACTATTTTTCAACGCAACAACATGCTCAAGATAATACATTGTATGCTTATTTAGGGGAGCTGGAGAAGCCCTTGTATTGCCTGGTTGGGGAAGTTACGTGGCTAACATATTATATATAGTATCTGAACCTCATGTCTAGTAGAGCGATTTCTTTTCGTAGTGAGCTGCTCCACTGTAATGTTTTGGTCTTCCCTCATGCACCTTTAATGTTCACCTACCACATTATTGGCACATGGTGCTTCACATTTTCCATGTCACTTTTGTTGCACTAGTGCTGTTTGTCCACTCATATACTTTTACCACAGCACCATATGAACAGTCCACAAAATGGGTATTTCAGAAATTCTGCCTGAAAGCCAGTAATCATCTCTTTTTGCAGCTCGCTCTGTAACAATGACAGCTTACCACACACCTTTTTATACCCACTAAGCCTACACTGAAAGTAGAAAGTGGTCAATATAATGTGACTTGACTTGTCAATAGTGTTACTTGAATAGTTTTCTTTTCGGTTTAAGAGCAGTTCAATCAAATCAGTGGCGTAGCTAGGCCCTTTGCCACCCAGAGCTTATGCTAAATTTGCTGTGCTGTTTTACAGCCAAACCCCTCCATTTCATGCCACTCCTCTTTGTACAGGAACTTATAAATCATTATCGTCACTTTAAAAAAAATTCATGTTTTTATTTTACTGCATTCTATGAGGTTTTTTTTTTGGTTTATATTTTATTTTTCTGTGCATAGAGCTGTGTGAATTGTGTTTCTTTATTTGAATGATAAGTTTAGGACTAAAAGCAGCCCTGGTACAGAACCCCATCAGTCCACATACAATATCCACCTCTAAGTTTTATCTTGGTCATGCTCCTCGTCACTTTCTAAAGTAAACAACAGTGTCAACACAACACATAAAGTAAAAGCGTTGCATATAAAGCCCTAATCATAGAGTCAGAGACAGGTATGTATTCACTTTTACAATCAGGTAAAAGTGTACATTGTCACTATATATGCACTAGTATAACATACAATTCCACCGTATAGATAACATACAGTGTTTAGGCACGAGCTCAGGTCGCTAACACATCACAGGGAATACAGCACCAATCCAACATAGAAGCAAAATAACACTGACATCCAGGAACTCACTGGAGATGCCTTCTTTGATGAGTCGTTCCATTCTTTGTTGAGTTGTTGTCTTTCCTTTTTCTTCTCCATCTGACTCCAAACGCCATGATGACTTCTCACAGCCATAACTTGGCTCTGAAGAATTTATCATACAAACATCTTAGACTCCACACTTTTCCAGAACTTCTCTACCAATTCCCCCCTCTGTACAAACATACCATCCTTAGGGCCCCAAATGGTAAGAATGACCTTCTTGTGCCTCAAACTGTAAGAGTATCCCCAGATGGCTATGGGGCTCCTATTTCTGCACTTCACTTACTTTCAGTTTTGTGTTCTGTCGCCATACAGTAGGTAGACACACCCCCAAAATAATTAGGCAGATAGGTGGAGCCTCTTTTATGTACGTATACCCCAACTAGGCAGGAAGGTATATACCGTACATCCCGATTAAATAGGTAGGTAGGTATATTGGCCCTTCATTAAGTAGGTAGGTAGAAATATCGCCCACCAATTAAGTAGGTAAGTATTTAGGCCCCTATTAAGAAGGTAGGGATATTGCCCCCAATTTGGTAGGTAGGTATATGACCCCCTTTAGGAAGGTATATAAACTGTTAAGTATGAATATTTCTAAAAATCAAGTGTTGATAGTTTATTTTTTTCAGCAAAATTCAAAGTAATTTAACGAAAGAGAAATCTTTATTAAATCAGTATTTGGTGTGACCACATTTTGCCTTCAAAATATCAGTTCTTCTAGATACACTTGTTTACAGGTATGAAAAAACTCCACATGAAGATTTTACCAAACATATTTGGGAAGTAATCACAGCTCTACTATGGATATAGGTTGATCATATCCTTTCGTTTATTCAAATAACCCCAGACAGATTCAATGAAGTTAAGTCCAGGGCTCTATGGCAGCCATTACATAATTTCAAGCATTTTTTCAACAACCACCTAAAATTTTGAACAATACTGTATGTCTTCCTTTAACTATAGTAACTATCTACAGTAATTATGTAATCTGCTGGAGACTGAAACTATTATTTGTCTCACAAACAAGAGGATCATGAGTAGTGTTGAGCGATTACGTTGGCTATCGACATCGGTCGATGGTCGATAGTCGGCCATCATCGACAAGATATTCGATGGTCGATGATAGATGATCGCCGATGACCATTAAAGTCTATGGGAGAGCAACAACACCTTCATTTTCCACCCAAACAGGCTGGAGAAAGCTGGAATTAAATCCAAAACAGTCAAAATGGATACGTGCTTCATCTTAGGCAACACACGTAGGTTATAAAAGCCACAGATAAAAAATCACAGATCATTCACTATCCCTGTCTTGTACCACAGCATGACCCTTAAACCTGCATCACCCACAAATTAAAAAGTGCCAGAAGGCAGTATTATTTGAACCATCATTTTACTTGAACTGGAACATTGACATCCCTGTCCGGGAACGCAGCATGAGCCCCAAACCTGCATGACCCCAGATTAAAAAGTGCCGGAAAAAGAAGTCTTTCAACACCTTTTTTAAGTTTCAACTGGACATAGACCAATCCCTGTCCTGAGCCACAGCATGAGCCCCAAACCGCATGACCCCAATTAAAAAGTCCCGGGAAAAAAGGAGTCTTCAACCACCATTTTATTTCACTGGACATTGACTATACCTGTCCTGGGCCACAGCATGAGCCCCAAACCTGCTGACCCCAGATTAAAAAGTCCCGGGAAAAAGGAGTCTTTCAACCACCATTTTAGTTTCAACGGACATTGAATATACCTGTCCTGGGCCGAAGCATGAGCCCCAAACCGCATGACCCCAGATTAAAAAGTGCCGGAAAAAGGAGTCTTTCAACCACCATTTTAGTTTCCACTGGACTATATACTGTCCCTGTTCTGGGTAGCGCTTGCCCCTCCATCATGAGTGCGGCCCAAATTGACTTTCATTTGGGAAATAACTGGTGGTAAACGCTCCTGTTCCACCCAGGTGCCCTTTTTTCTTGGCTTTTCTTTTTCTCATTTTACTCAACGTGCTGGAGGAAATTGCCCTCTGTACTTTGTTCTCTGTCCGTGCTCCATACTCCATACCCTCTGAATAACCTACATCTGGTCAAGTTTTCCTTTTACCTCCCTTGTACAATTCAAGGAATTTTTTACCAGCTATTTTGTACATGCAAGTTTTTTAGTAGTTTAATTCTAGAAAACACATTTTTAAAATAGGATGGAATCCCACCATGTCTTTGTTTCTCTTTTCTTAAGTGTATTAAATGGTTTGTCTCAGTACAGGGATTGATAGCTATGTTAAAGATCTTGCCAAAAACAAGTCATTTTGCAATATTTTGTCCATTTAAAAGTGTCCTACCTATTCCTGTTTCTGACAGCACCATCACCCTTTAGCCACTCTTGACAATGTGAAAGAACAATTGTCTGTTTAGAAAACAACATTTTTTTATAATAGGACCGTAGATAGCTGCATGCACAGCAAAATGCCCCCAAAAATCAAAGCATGACCCTTGAGCCACTTTGGACAATTTTGAAGAACAAAATGTCGTTAAAACAACATTTTTTTATAATAGGACCTGGTAGTAATAGCTTGCATGCACAGCAAAATGCCCCCAAAAATTCAAAGCATACCCTTGAGCCACTTTGTGGGCATTTTGAAGAACAAATGTCTGTTAGAAACAACATTTTTTTATAATAGGACCTGTAGTATAGCTGATTCACAGCAAAATGCCCCCAAAAATTCAAAGCATGACCCTTGGCCCATTGGAAAAAAACACGTATGAAAAAAGTGAAAAAACATGTATCTGAAATGTATTCGGATATTAAAAGTTATTTTTGGCACCTTTCAATTCACCTGTGGTGACTACAAAATTGTTGTATTCACATTTAAGTGCAAGGTGCCTCAATGAACAAAGCTGTAATGCGCCAAAGTGAAAAAACACGTATCTGAAATGTATTCGGATATTAAAAGGTAAATTTTTGGCACCTTTCAATTCACCTGTGGTGACTAACAACATTGCTGTATTCACATTTAAGTGCAAGGTGCCTCAATGAACAAAAGCTGTACTGCGCCAAAGTGAAAAAAACAACGTATCTGAAATTTTTTCGGGTAATAAAAGGTATTTTTTGGCACCTATCAACCTGGCTGACTACAAAATTGCTGGATTTTAATTTAACTGCAAGGTGGCTATATCAACAAAGCTGGAATGGGCAAAATTGAAAAAGAACACCTATCTGAAATGTATACTGATAATAAAAGTGGAGTTTTTCACCTAACAAAGAGACCTGCAGTTACTAGAAAAGATGTGTATCCTATTAAAAGTTCAGGCTACCCAATATCCAGGAAATATTTCAATAGAAAACTGTTAATAATAAAGCTATTGCAGTGCAATGTCTACACTAAGTCTTGGTGAACTATATCCAGTATTCTTTATAGAGCTTGCCTGTGTTCGCACGCCCCCCCCCCCCACTTCCCCCTGTGACTTCACAGTGGTAGATGCTCCTTTAAAATTCTCTACCTAACTACATAAAATCTTCCCATCTCTGATCTAACTAAGTTGTAAGGATACAGCTAACAGTAGAGCTTTCTCTGTGAAGAAATAGAATAATTTTGCTGAGCTGTTTGGACACAGGCAGAGCGCACGTCCTACTGCTTGAGAACGCTGAAGACACTGATCATGAACAGGAAGGGCTGTTCTATGTGAAACGAGGTAATGTGATTTATCCAGCCAATCGCAACCATACACATCCCAGTCATGACGTCGCACACACATCTCACCCTGCTCTATTCTGTAAGCTGATTTGCTGGCCCCCCAAAATTACGGGAAGCCCCCCGTAAATGGCGCGATATCAATAGATGATCCACAGATTTTATTCTAAATTATCGCATGATCTAAAAATTTCGATCAACACAAAAACTGTGCCGATTTCAACTTTGTCGATAATAATCGCTCAACACTCTTCATGAGTAATTAAATTTAGGCCCTGAAAGAAGACTGTACCGTGCTAACTACATAAAGCTGTTCAATATTTCAATAGGACAAATTCCTTGAAAATCGTGATATGTAAACTTATTTAGTGTTTTTATTCACATAATGTAGGCATGTTTTTTCTTGTTTATGTCCCTAAACATTCTGGCCTGATTTTTGGTTCAGTTTCCAAATCTAGAACTGAAGTTGACAATTCTGATTGGCACTTTACTGATAGCAGAGGAGGGGAAAATCAGCTTGACAACTTTCATTTATGCCACTCTCCAACTCAGACTGAAGCAGCAATCATATTTTTCTAAAAATATGCTTAGCTGGAGAACCTCTTGTAAACCTTGTACTTATCAGCAGTCTTACTGTGGGAATTTTAAGATGCTATTAATTAGATTAGTAAAAGATGATGTGAAAATAATGATAAAAATCATATAGCTAAAAATAAAAGGTTATAAGTCTGATTGTATGTAATAGTAAGTGCATAGATGTGGCACTACTTTAGCTCCATAGATTTAATACATATGGACAAAATACAAATTATATATTAGATTTTATATATGTTAGATTTTAATCAAATTAAACAAATTGATTATATTTTTAAAGGATATTCCCTCTGAACTCGTTTTTCCAGGGGAAAAAAAAATTCATAATGAATTTTTAATTCAGGGCACCACATGGAGACCCTTTTGGCACAAAATAGGGAACCCTTTGGGTTTTGCTTCCAACTTTTCTTTTTCCCAGGTTCTTTAATGTTCAGAAATCCTAATTCAAGATGGCTGATGGGATGGAAAGAAAATTTAAAATATGAAAAAAAAAAAAAACTAATACTGCAGGAAATAATAATATAATAGTCAAATTGCCTCAAATGATCTAAACATATCAATGAATGACAAAGACCAGGGGTTATATACTTCTAATTGAATTGGTAATTGAATACTTTGGGTGGATAGAAGTACCAAACCTGAAAATAATCAGTCTGAGTGGACTTAAGATTATGCTTTCTGTGTGTGACCGTTGTGAACGTGACAATAAAAATGTCCCCTTGGTTGGTGATGAGGGCTATGATTTTAAATTATTTCTCATCATGCTAAAACTACTCAGCTCATCTGTTTAACCTTTTAGAAGTTCACTCTTAGATTGTCATTTCCAATACTAGAACTGAAAACTGATTTCTAATCATCAAAGATGTGCATAGACCAGGACAATAGTGCTAGGAATTGACATCTTTCATTTAAGAAAATCTCATCTTGTATGATTAGGAATTGCTGGTTTAATGCGATGGGTCAACAGTATTTACAGATCTTGAGGATGCTTGCTGGAAATTTCACTTGTGATCATTCTAATAAAGACAGTAAGTAGGGGAATTTATTTTAATCTTAAAGTAAAGGCTCCTACATGTGCTCAGCAGACGATGATCCTTTGTACTTGTCGTGAAGATTAATACATGAGATTTGCTGTGGTTCAGAAATGAAAGATATTGTTTTTACAGTTTAACTAAGACGGATAATATTGAAAAGGAAACTAATTTGCCTGACAAGCCATTTCCCTCTCAGTTCCCTTGAAGAAATCAAGGAACCTGTGTAAAATTGAATAAATTAAGATAATAATGCATTTGAGCTGTATCTGCATAAACAGACCTAATGACGAGCTGCATGACATCTTTTACATTAGTGTAATGTTGAAGCAGGAAAATGGGGGTTAATCCAGTGAAAAAAAATGAACACTCAAAGTGTCCTAATGCCTAATATAAAGGTCTCCATAGGGGATTCATAAGTGAATTTAAGATGGTTAAATCAAACTTCTTTCCAAATGTCTGTTTAGAAGAGTATTCCCATTTCATTGATTTGCTTTAAACATAATGATAAAAATAGAGTATTATCAAATACATTGTTGTTCTGATTTTGCTTCTCTTCAGAGATAGGAGCAGATCTTATTCCAGGATTTTGTACAGAATCTTTCCAGGTTTCGACCACCCTTTTTGTCCCAAAAAAGGGTGTAGCGCAGAGTTGGATGGTACATCCGTAAGGTCAGCCTTTGTAACAAACTTTAACCCTTTAGAGTTCTGTAACCTTCTTCCCTATTGTTTAAACCCTTCTATGACCAATGTCCATCTAACAGGCTCAGCTAGGAATAGCAGAGGTGCTATGCCAATCACTGCTGTAGAACCACACACAGCCTAACCAGGAAGTTGGAGCCTGGGGCTGCCTGTGGTTCTGTGAAACAGAATGATGAGACAACTCCTTTAAGCTAGAACAACGTAGCTACTTTGAATAAGCCAATGTACTTCAAGTGTCCAGCATTTACATTTATTTATGCTAAGGGTGAGAGCAAAAAAAGTCCCAAGTAAAGCAAGTTTAACGGCACTCCTAATAAACAAAAATTACTTTATTAATTCAATCTTCACATAACAAGTCTCTTAAAATATTCAATCAGTTATATTATTAATGAGAAGGGGGGGTTTGAGGACCTTAAATTTACAGGCATCAAGGGCAGTGTATCCCATACTGAGGGCTTTTGTAGATGATACTTATGATCCTGTTACGGAGCATAATCATGTTTGTGCTGGCGGCTGGTGTCCTCCTGAGCAATGCACTCCGCTGCTAATTTATTGGAGAAATTATAAAGATATTCATTGATAAAAGTCCAGGTCAGACACCGAAATGTCTGGAAAAGGAATTCCGTGGAAGAATAATGCAAACTTTTCTTTATTGGGAGTTCAGTCTTAAATAAGCCATGCTAGAAACAAATGTGTGAAATTTTTATTTGACTAGCTGTTGCGCAAATACTTGAGATTAGCAATTTGGCTGTAACAAGTGTTGCTCAAACAGGGCCATGTTTGATTCACACTGGTTTGACTGAAACTGTAAAAAATTGAGACGTCCTAAACTTTAACATTTTCCCTACCTGTATTCTTCTTTTAAATTAAATCCCTTCAACTTACTGTAACCCTAACTCCCTTTAGGTTATTAGACGATGCTTCTAGGTGCATAAAAATGCCATAATTATGCTTAACTACAGCTGGCTGTAGGATTTATCACTGCTGAAACAGGGTCATGTGCCCTGCACTCTGAGTTGCTGAAACACACAGCATGGTTGTGTGACCTAGAAGTGAAAGTCTTTGCATTCCTATGGGAGGTTCAAGGTCAATCTCATAGAAACACATAGAGAGATTGATTTCCTGTCAACATTGAAAGATACTGTTTCTTTCAGTCAGAGTACAAGTCACATGACCCAACAGAACACTATTCCATCAGTCAGAAATCCAGTATTCAGCAACAGGGAAGCAAAATTACTGGCACTACTGTGTGTCTAAAAGCATTGTCTAATGAACTAAGGGGGAAAAAACAAAAGTGGTTCTTTAATATTGTCCATAAATAAAGTCAAGCATAGCCTTATCAATTTATCCTGAAGAAGCAATCTGCATGTATATAGATAACTTGTGCAAGAATCATGACCGCATGACAGTTATGTGTAACACTCTGACTGCTTTGTTCAGTTTCCCTGTAAATTTCCAGTAATTATGCAAACTTGGAAATATATATATTCTTGAATCTTCCTATTGAACGATTTTCTTAAAGAGATGCTCCCATGCAGACTCAGACTCTCCCACAGGGGATCATGAGAAACCTGAGCAGGGCAGAACTGGAGTTGGTCTATGACTACATTTGCATCCTTGGGAAAGGCAGAAATGCAGAGAGGCAAAGAGCAAGGGACAGAGTGCTGTATGAGGTATGTACAGTCATCTACAATAGTTGTAGGATAGGCCCACAGAATCAACTACATTGATGGACCCCCGAGTCAACTCACTGGTGGGCCCCTGAATCAACTTCATTGGTGGGCCCTAGGTATCGCAGTGCAACACTGTTTCCATCTTCCACATATGATGGCATATCAATAAGATATATGTCCTCAATGTGTGATAGGTGCAGGTCCCATCTGTCTCAAGGACAGCTCTCCATGGTCTTTTCCTCAGAACGGAGAGTCAGTTGCACTTGCACTAGTTCTATAAGAGTTCCAAGTACAAGTGAGTGATATATTTAGCTGAACTCTTATGAAACAGAACAGAGAGCAGGACACAAGTGTGACCTTCTGAAGCAAAGAAAATCAAATCTTAGTAGAAAGAAGAGGTAAAACATCCCCAATCAGATGAAAACACATGGAAAACCAATGTCTTATTGATGCTATGAATTTATCAATAGGTTGCATCTAAATGCCATGTCCCTTTTTAATGTGACATGCCAGACATGTTTGAGGTTGCAGAATTAGCCAGATATAGGTTGAACCACTGTTTTATAGCAAACATTGCAAAATTAAGTAATGTTAGGGATGTATTCTGAGGTTGGTAATATAGTATGTAGTGTGTGGAAGTCATGAACTTTGACATATTATTCAGCAACCAACATTATCATTTGGGGTGTATTTATCAGCATATATAACCTCAGTGTTTTGACAGCTTGTATATAAATGTCTCTATCTGCTTTTCAATCACTACAACACAGTTGATCTATATGTGTTTAGACCATATAAATAATTCATTGGGCAAGTGTAAAACTCGACAGTTTACATGCACTATCAGAGCAGTCACCTCACACACTAGAGAACCAATTGATGTTGAGGTAAGTTAAAATAATGAGCTTAGGACCATGTCTGTCACTATCAAGAAATTACTAGTGAAATCAATGGAAAGGAATGTACTATCTGCTAACATTGATCATTTCCCATCATTGACTACAGCAATTCTCTGACAGATTAATGAGCTAAGGACTAGGTCATTTGTTCATAGAAATGGCTTTCACTATTTTAATACCCATATAATTGGTATCCTGTAGAACACTGTTCCTTTGACTCTTACAGATAAAATTGAAGAACTGTGAAGTTTCAAATAAAATATTTTTCTTTTATTAAAAGTAAATAATTCCTATGGGAAAAATTTTGAATTTCCTTCAGAACTAAAAGAAACTTTTTTCAGCCAGAAGTACCAAGTTTATTTTTCAGTTATATTATAGAAAATCCATTTCATCTATGTATCTTTGAGAAATCAGAGTCTGATATTTGTTTGCTCTACCCATGTGCATAATGAATAACCATTCCATTACATTTTACATATAATTCTTCTTGTCAGAACAGTAGAGCACTATTTTAACTAAAGAGCACATCCAAATAATATGTTAGGGGATCACAAGAAATTCATCAATATACTAAATCTGCTTGACAGTCTAATTGACGTGCAGCTTGAATAGTGTTTGTTCTATAGCACCATGTTTTCATGGTGTTGTAGAGTATGTGCTGCATCAGTTTCCTGTGCCACCCTAGAGTGGGTGCCCAACTTTCTAATGACAGTCTAGATCCTACCTTAACCACTCTGATGACAGTCTAGCTTCCACTCTAACTATTCTATGACAGTTCAGCTCTTGTTTTAACCTCTCTAAAAACAGTCTAGCTCCTGTTCTAACAACTCTAATGACAGTCTAGCTTGTGCACTACCCACTCTAATAACAGTCTAGCTCCTGCTATAACTACTGTGTTGACAGTCTAGCTCCTCCCTCTAGTTTACTGTTCAAAAACCCCCTCTAATGATAACAGTTTTCTGCCAAAACCAACTCAATTATCTATTTTCTGTAGCAAAACCCCTGAAAATGAAAATTAAACTTCTATCAACCACTTTTAAAGACAGCCCCCTAGCCCCCTGCTCAAACCCAAACCATTCAAAAGCCAACCCCACCCTCCTTTTTTTAACCCTCGATGACATTAGTTTCCACCAAAACTATTCTAGACAGCCCTAGCTCCTGCTGTAACAACTCATGTGTCTGCTATAACCACTTTAATGACAGTATATAAATCTCTGCTTAAGACACTGTCGTGGTCGTCTAGCTTCTACTTTTACCACTCCAAAGATATTCTAGAACCTTTCCTAACCACTTTCTGACAATCTAGTTTCCCCAAATTTAACCTCTAATCAAAAAGGCCAGTTTCCCTTTTCCAACCACCCAAACATTTTAAGCCCCCTCTAACCACCATAAACAGCCTAGCCCCTTTTTCCCTACCCCTTCAATTGATATCAAATCCTGTTTTAAAACCATTTTTTTTACTATCTAGCTCCTGCACTAACCACTGTTATGACAGTCTAGCTCCTACTCTAACCATTCCAAACATTTTAAAAGCCCCTCATTCTAACTGATCTGGGGACATCTAGCCCCTTTTCAAAAACCAGTCTCTGAAAATTTTTAGCTCCTGCTCTAACTACTTTAATGACAACCCAAGCTTTTTGCAAAAAACCATTTTAGTGACAGTCAGCTTTTTCCCTCCAACCACCAAATAACGGGTTTGGGCCCCTTTGCTCAAAACCACTCTACGATAGTCTAGCTCCTACTGTTAGCTCTCTAGGATAGTCTAGCTCATGCTTTTACCACTCTAATGACAGTCTATTAAACCCTTTTCCCCCAATTAATCTAATAATAGTTTCAGGGTCCCATTCTATGACAGTCAAAACCCCTGCCCTTTAAAACCCTTTTGAATTTTGGGGAATTTAAAAATTCTATGTGTTTAAAAAAACTTTTGGGATTTGGAAAAAAGGCCCTCCATCAGTCCCCGAGTAGCTGGATTGTGTTTTTTTCTTTCTTTAACTGTAGGATACTGTAGGATACCAACAGTTTTGTCCAAATTTTTTAAATTTTAGTAAAAAAGATTTATCTTTCAGAAAACTAAAGGGTATGAAAAAAAATAAACATGGGGTTCCTACATCTATTTCCCCCTTTTTGAAACTTCAAAACCAATAAATTTCCCAATTTAAAAATGACCCCACAGTTAAAAAAAGGATAGAGTAGAAAAAGGCCAAAGGTTTACCCGTGACAAAAAAAAATGAGAATTTTTAGTTTCCCTTTAAACATTTCTATCTTGTATTGTGATATCATTAGCAAATGGAAATAATGAAAACCTAACAGCACAAAGTTACTGGAACTGTAAAAATTGATAAAAAGAATAACTTGAGGCATCATATTGTGACCTTTTGCTAAACAAGCATTCCCCTTTTAAAATTTCCTCAGGCAACCCGAAGTCATTAAATGTAACCACCAAACAATAACATTCCCCCCAATTGAAAAGAAAAGTCTATACGATTTATCCCCGAGGATGCAATTCAAATGGGTTCAGCTTTTAACCTGACAAAAAAATTTTTATCCACCAGATTTTAAATTAAAAAATCCCCGCAAGGGAACGAAGAATTTTGGGAATCAAAGGGAGTCGAAAAACAGCTAACCCAGCTATACGTAAATTTATGTCCCCCTTGTATAAAGGTTGGTGATAGAGAGGGAATAGGTAAAAAGATAGATTAAAAGATAGATTGATAGATAGATAGATAGAAAAGATTTGAAACAATAGAATAGATAGACAGAGAGATGGACAGAGAGATAAATAGATACATTAGATGTTAGATAGACAGAGATTGATAAATAAATAGATCTTAGTCTTTATTTTAAGCATTTGTAGCTTAAATATTTGCAACTATGCAACTTTTTTTTTCTCACTAGGGATTACTGTTCATCATAGTTGCAGCATTGGTTCATTAATTTTTCTATAAGATACTCTCATTTTTGCATTTCTCTGTTTTAAAAAGTATGTCAATTTAAAATGAAACTCATCTCTGCTGCTATGCATGAGAAAGAGAAGAGAAGTGAATGGCAAGAAAATGTGTCAAAATATGATTTTTATTTCCTGGGATGCACATATCAATTTTTATCCATATTCATCATTTTTCCTCACATTTCAACAACTTATCACAGATTTCATTTTAGGTTTAAGGGAAGGAATTGTACTTTGTGTCAGATGTCAGTGTATGTCAGTTATATAGAACACAATGTTATCTAGACAATGATTTACACCCCAACTTGAAGAAACCCCATTAAACATTTACCTTTTGACCTTAACAAAACCCCCCAAATATTCACTTTTTTAGCCATCTAAACTCATGTCAAAATATTTTTCTAGACACATATAATTTGTTCTAATCAGTTCATTCATTTGCCTCCTAAATAGGTTTCCATGGTTAGCACAACTTTTGTCCAAAACACACCACACCTGAGATTGTAGATGATATTTCAGCTGAGCTTCATGCGACTGAATAAAACTGTGTAATTCCACATATGACCCGTGAACAGACGTGGCACTGTGTTTTTTTTTGGTTTTTTTTTAAAGTCACATTTTTCTAATCATGGACTAAGGCACTACCCGTTATTATTTCTATTTTTATGTTTATCTTGCTTCAGATAAAAATAAATATTCTCTCATATGTATAGTCACATTTACTCATTTTATCAGATTAGAGTAGATTCTTGCTGTTTGGTAATGTAGCTACTCAAGTTTCACTACCAGATACAGCACATGAGAAAGAGTGACACTGCATCTGAAGAAAAGAAGCATTCTCTCTTTCTGTTAATCCCAAGCAGCTCATTTTAGCCTTCAAATTACATGGATTTTGGCTTCTATAGAAAAACATATAGCATTTTTATGTTTCTCAGATATTAACTTTTTTCCTTGTTCTATCATGTTAAAATCCTAAAATATTTTTTTTAAATGAAGAGTAGAGGCGTGAATTTCCCAAAAATTTGATTTGCCATGTTCACCAAATTCTTTTCGACCCAAATTTATTTGCAGCGAATTGCGTTAAAAAACAGTTATTTCCTGCCTGCAGAGAGCCTGTAGGGTGCTGTAGAACATTGTGCCATGCTCAAATATGCATATGGAGCGTGGTTTGGTCTTCATACAATGCTGTGTTTTAGTATGATATGCAGATGACAACCTTCGTTCTTAGAATCGCTTCATACTTCACTTCTCTGTGCAGTTACAGGGGGAAAACTGACCAATTATCTGAAGTGGGAATGCAGCCTGACAAGGTAATGTCAGCATCAGCTGGAAAGAACTGAGCTGAAGGCTAAGATCCTACTATAATAATAATCTTTATTTATATAGCACCAACATATTCCGCAGCACTTTACAATATAGAGGGTATAAGCACATATAAACCAGACATTACAAAAAAAAGCTACTTACAAATCAGACACGAGGTGTGATGGTCCTTACAATCTGTTAGGGTGTATGGGTGAAACAAAGGGTGACAAGTGCTTGGTTTACAATGGTCCTGTCATGTTACATAAATATGGGGTAGTATACATAAAAAAGTGTATGAACCTGCCATCCCAACCAAAGATCTATATACAGATAAGTGCCTGTGGGTGCCAAAGTGCAGGAAGTGATGAATGTGTGACAGAATTTGGAGGGTTAACAATTAGGGATCTTGGTAGGCTTGTCTAAGAAGATGAATTTTCAGAGCGCACTTAAAACTGTGAGGGTTGTGAGTGTGCCTGATCACATGGGGTAACAATCAATGCAATAGTAGGTTCCTGAAAAAGGCGCAGGTAACAGCACTGTAAGGGGACATCACAGCAGGGGTCACCTCGTGAGGCCGCAGCTTCCGGTGTCATGTAGCGGCCATGTGTTGACCATGTGTTGTGATGACAATAGGTCTTCCTATTTCTCCCAGATGACACCTGATAACCCTGGCAAAGAGTCGGTGCATCCGTAAGACACAACCTTTAGTTGGCATTGCCCGGGAGCAGGTCAGGGGCCCTTACCTGCCCTCAACCCACCTCTGTCCCGTTCGCTTCACACAGCCAGAGAACTACTATGTGCTGTGGCCTCTGTGCCACTGTACAGTGAGGATGAACTATTTGAGGAACGTGGGCAGCAAAAAGGTGGGGAAGACATCCGCTGCTTCTTGTAGAAGCGGGCAAGTAGTGATGAGGAGAGTGGCATGGGGGGTTATGTTGCGAGCGGTCAGACTCTGTACAGCGACACCGTTAAGGAGGACAACGATGACAGGCAAACACTAATCGATGTAGCCAATCGCACATGGGAGCTGGGTGAAGCAAGCAAGGCCGGGACAAGGTATTCTGGTGCCCTAGTTAAACAAGGCATAAAGTGCCCCCCCAAATGGAAAATTCAGCCCACTCCATGCCTCCTTGCGCCCCCTTTTCTGCCTCGTATGAAGTGGCGCCCTAGGCGGTCGCCTACCTTCGACTACCCATCGTCCCAGCCCTGGAAGCAAGGGCTTCATCATCATCATCATCATCATCGGGAGAAGAGAATGGCAGCTTGCGCGTCAGGCAGTGAATTTAAGAATTTGAGAATTTAAGATGGCGTCTGTACTTATAGGGCTGTGACGTCACAGAAGCCCGCATGATTGGCTTCATGTCTGCACATGTCATTGAGGGTGTTCCTTTCTTCCTCCCAGAGTTCTCTGCCCCATGTCACGCCATGTGCTCGCGGCCATTTTACCCCCAACAAACTATTTGTTCTCGCAAATCACCATAAACTTCGGCTTCATACAGAACCGAAGTTTTCCTGAAATTCTAAACAAATTCCAGTTCGTTAGAATCGATTCGCCCATCTCTACTGAAGACCCTTAAAAAACATTGGGTTCATTATGAAGACCATGTAGTAAAAACAAATCTATATTATACTGTATAGTCAATCTTTGGTACTTATCCACATCCAAACTCATCAGCAATGCTTGCTTGGTACTCAATGCGTTCACTAACACTTGTTTGTGTCGCAATCCTGGAAGCGCATGCCCGCTTTAGTCATGATGCTCTGAGTATAACTCTCACACAGTACTAGTGCAGAATCCTGCTCTGTCTTGTTTCATGAGATGTTATGTAACTTTTGCTATTCTCAGACCTTGTACATGCAGCTCAGGAGTAATATGCTCAAGTACCTCTCTAAGTAGCAGTTCTTTTGCTGTAACATGTTTAGCAGTTGATGGAATTGCATAATTTATGTCTCTGTATTTGCTTATTTATTAAAATACAACCTTACTGATACATAGAACAACTTGATTGAAAAATTTATTTTCTCAGCAGTGTCAAATGGATTCATTCAATTTACATTATTCCATATTGGAAAAGTTCAGTTGGTACTCAACCTTCCTTCTGGAACAAATTAATGATGAGTAGATACCTTCCTATCATCATTGTTCCATTCACATATATAATCTAGCCAATTATCATGCAGAACAGTGGTAGACATACCAAAGGCCCCATGTATGAAAACTGTCTAGGACTAAGGCTTTCTTTGTTGCCCATAGCAACCATTTAGAGCTCCCCTTTCATTTCATATAGTGCTCTGAAAAAAATGAAAGGGGAGCACTGATTGGTTGCTATGGGTAGCAAAGGAAGTCTTATACCTAAACAGTTTTCATTCATGTTCCCCCAAATCTCTAGCTGTAACACTATAGAAAATATTCAGTAAATAAAGACTGCGAGACCTATGGGTCAGTTTAGTTATATACCCAGGTGTCTGCAGAACTAGTGCTAGTGTTAACTACTGTTGAGCCGAACAGTTTGGAAAAAGGTTAGTTTGGCACGAACTTTAAGTATTTTCCTAACCCGAGACGGATTTTTGCCGCAAGTTCTGTAAAAAGTTCTGGTTCGGGACAGGTGTTCGGCGTCTTTTTCTGGTGCTTCCTTCAGTTTTTGCAACCAGCGAATCAGTGCAGAGCGTCATCAGTGCAGTAAAAAACATCATCTCTGAGGGTGTAGGGATCTCATTGGCTGCTAAAATCACATGACCGTCTTATGTGTATGTCACTCTTTCCTGTTGAATGCCTTTTCCACCTTACTCTCTGTAGTGAACACACTGCTGCCTGTGTCTGCTGGTTTGCCAGCAGGCAGGAATACCATTTAATACCGATTTAACACAGAAAAAGCTGCTAGTTAGATTACCCGGAGGGGTGGGGGGGAGACAGCTAGCTTAGGGAATTATACACAGCAATAACTAGGGAGTTAGGGAGTTTTGTATAGATATTCCATAGAAAAAAATTTGTTTATAATCCTATTTGCCCGTTGCAAAGTATAGGCATTTAAGAACACTGATGAGTTGCTGTCTTTGGAGTACAGTTCTTCAATAAGTGACTGTGAACAAATCTTGACCTTTTTAATATTTATCATATTCCAAAAAATCTTGTTTTAAATAGTCATTTCTTCCTGCTAATTTTGTTCTGAGTGTCCGAAAGGTCATTTTTGCTTGTTTTGTGATCATGCTACTGTAAAAGACAGCGATACTAAAGGTCCTATCGAAAAAAAAGCTTATTTCCCATACTCATTTCTTCTTGCTAATTTTATTCTAAGTGTCCATAAGGTCATTTTTGCTGGTTTTGGGGTCAGGCTACTGTAAAAGGGGTGCCAGAGGTGCCAATAGGGTAGTACTCCTGTCAAATCAAAATGGGGCCCAGTGATATGTTAAAAATAGGAACTAGAAATGGGTGGGTGCCCCATTTGATATAGCTGCATGGGGTCCTGAAACGGTTAATAGATGACTGACGGCAGCCCTGGCTACCACTGCACCCCCTATAACTATGGCCCTGCCAGCTGAACCTCCGTGTTCCCCGTTGGGATGTTCTTGCTGCCACCACATATATGACATGTTCTTGGGCCCTGGTGCAAAAAGTGATAGGTTGCTCCTGCCAGTTACCATGTGTCATTTCCAATACTGGTGTCTTTTTATGTGTCAAAGGTCCCCCGTAACAGCAGCTAGCGCTGCACCTCCTATAGCTACACTGTCCTCATCTTTTTAGTTAGCTATTAAAAGGAATGAATTATTTTAGCGTGTGAATTTTTTTCTGTGACTCTTAGAGCAAATTTTTTTTCACTAAGTTGTTCTACATATCCAATTTACTGTTATGGATGCTAATTGCAGCTTCTCCTCACCTGCATGGGTATAAAAAATAACCAAAACATCCTCTCCCATTGACTTTAATGGGGTTCGAAGTTCAGTTCGAGTTCGACTTGAACTTCGAACCGAACTTCTCAAAATTTGAGGTTCTACTCAAACTTGAACTTTGTAGGGTTCGCTCATCTCTAGTGTTAACAAATGAATTTGTTGCAGGTTTACTTATAATTATTCTTTTTTTCCTGACCCAGGAGGAACTGCAATGTTTTTTAGTGATATTGTCCATCTCTTACATCATTTCGCATTAAGATTCTGTATAAGCCAATGTGAACTTATTCTCTTTATTTTTCTCTTTACTTGTGGTGCAAGCTTAATAGCTCATTAAATATATTTGTATGCTTTGTAGGAAATTATATCCTGCTGAAAATACAATTTCACACTACTTATTGATGAAGTTGTTTGATATCCTCAGTGGTCGGAGTACTGATGCTGGATTTTTGATTGCCTTGAGATTTGCTGACTCCTATAAATATTTACCTGTAGTTTTTAAAACAGCTAAGATTTTTATATAACCTTTTAAAGACTATATTTTTACACAGTATGCTCAAACTAAATTCAGAAAGCAAATATTGCATGCTTAGTATTATTTGATTTCCTTAACTAACCATCAAATAAACAAAACTATGATACTTTTTTGAAATCTGCAAACTGTACACTTTCCTGGTTAGTGTTGCATAGTTGTTTTTAGTTATACAGAATTATTAAAAATACAGGTTTATATCACGAAGACAACCCATTTCCATATGGCTGTCATTGAGTTGAATCCCTTGCTTTTACTCTGGCAAACTTGGCACATCAATTTTGCCAATAATTGAACATCCATGGTGGGACACACAAGAGCAGGGACAGGCTTTCTTGATAAATAGGGCAATTGTCTTCAAGATATAGGGCAGCACATTCTGTTCCTAAAGCTCTACATGACAGCTATCAAACAGACAATTATTTTGTTGCATTAAATGAAAGTACTAATTGTATCTATAGCATTATCAAAAAGACAGCCCCTCCCCCACTCTCAATAAAATTCTAGACAGCTTATTACTCACACCCTTATCCCAGTCATGTACCAGACAAAGAAAATACAAATCTAGAAAAAATGTGACTGAAATCAACTGAAAACTGGCTTCAGTAAGACATGAACATGCACCTGCTGCTGCCCTAGCTTGAGCTGCAATCGCCAGTCCTGGTCTGCATCTGCCTCTTCCATCTAATTTCTACAGTGATCCCAAGACATGCCGTGGATTTCTGAACCAGTGTACTATTCACTTTGGGGTCTTGGCGCATCAGTTCCTGTCAGATCAGGCACAACAAAGATGGCCTTCATTATTAGCTTTCTTTCTGGTGAAGCTTTTGCCCCCCCTTG